>JABUQX010000728.1:7500-14514 GCA_015478945.1 Trachelipus rathkii | reverse complement strand
GTATTCCTTCAGCTATAACTACTATTATATATATATATATATATATATATACTATACTATAATATAATTAAATAAAGAAAGAAACATTTTATGGGAAGCGTAACAGAATTTACTGCCCTTCTCTGGGATGTGAACCACGCAATGTTTCGAGTGAGGAAATATACCCGCCGCTGTCTTTCACGACTGAAGGCTATCCTCCAACCAAACAAAGTTTGATTCAAGAAACGTTTATCGCTTACCTCAGGTATGAACAAGGCCGACACCCTCACGAGGGTTTCCAGCCTGTCCTAACCCTCGTTCGTTTATATTTTGTAGAGTAAATATTGCATGTTTAGTCAGCACACGTATATAAGCATGTAATAAAGAAAGAACATTTATGGCTCAGTCGTATAGCATTTACTGCCTTATCTGGGATTGAACCACCGCAATGTTGCGAGTGAGGACAATATACTCGGTGCGCTTCACGACTGAGCTATCCTCCAACCCAAAAAAGTTTGATTCAGGAAGTTTCAAAGCAACCGAGCTCATTTCAAGGCGACATACCTCGTTCTTTATATTGGTAGATGTTAAATATTTAACATTAATACCAATTTTATGTGCAGTGAAGTAATGCAAGAAACATCCCACGGATAGGTCAAGAATTTAATTGCCTTTCTCTGGATTCAACCAACCCGTGCATGTTCTTGCGAGTCGCAGGCCACGAAGTATAGCCCGGGTTTTGCTGCTTCTAGCGGAGGGCGTGGAGGGATATCTATTCCAAACTTAAAAAAGTTGACGAGCTTCAAGACGAACAGTTTTCAAAGCAAAACCCTAGCCTCTTCTTCCAAGCGACTACTACTAGCGTGGTCCGAGCGCTGTCGGGCCTAGCACCATCATTAACATTTTTTTCATAATAAAATTAAACCAATTGAATGATATGAACGTTAAATTTATATCCCACTGAAACGTAAACCCTTTTTTCTTTTTTTTTTATACTTGTGCCGGGGATGCCTCTATTTAGGGAGAGTTATGTGGTAAACAGTGGGTGCATAATTCAATGTGCGGCCTATTCTTATCCTATGGACATTTTGTTTATTATTAAATTCGCCGTATGTAATATGCCTAATTCATTTATTACATTCCTACGAATTATGTAAAGCAACGAGGAGATAGGACATCCGGGACACAGCTCCGCCCGTGACTCCCGTCTGCCTCGCAAGCGGGACTCGGTTCGCTTCTCTGGAAACTAGTTCTCTGAAACGCCAACTTTGGTTGGGTTATGGAGTACTACAAACATCAATCTGTGATTAGCACTTGGCCTGAGTAATTTGTCCCTCCACTCGCTAAGGGACAGTGCCGGTCTTGCTTCAATTCCAAAAGAAGACACAAATTATCACTTTTACCGCCTCCGCGAGTAACAATGTTCGTGTGCGTGGTGATTTTACATCTAGTACATCCAATTCTGCGCATCTACATATGCAATACTTCTAACAAGTCATAACATAAATATAATATATAATATATAAATACCTATATATATACCTATATATTATTCATACTATTATATATTATTATTAATATATCATACTTATGCATAGGGGCTATGATGTTATACTAGCTAGTATATATGTACTTATATGATACTATGTATGTATTATCTAAATAATATATAAAAATTATCTTTCAATTAATAATAAGACACATATTAATGATAAAGAATTACTACAGCTCTTTATATATAAATATATATAAATAAAGAATTTTTATCTATATATTTATATACTATTTAAGATAATATTATAATTTTAAAATTAAAAGATCACCCAAGAATAACACCTTCCGTCACATCGACACAATTTAAGCCACATTTCTCTATTCTACATAATAAAACATTAAGAAAGGAGGATAGTTCTAACCCCAAGAATGTTTTTCCATCGAAAGAACTCCCTTCAAATACCATTTCCCTTAAATGCATCAATTTTTAACTTGTAGCTCAAATTTGTACCCAGATCTTCAAATTTTAATTTTATATTTTTGACCTATCATTTTTGCTTATTTGTATAAAGCGTATATATAACCCGAGAATTTTCTTACAATAGACACACATATATCCTAATTTTATAAATTTTTACAAAGGTTTTTTTTTCCTTTGTGGATGATCAATTCCACATTTTTTCTTATTGGTAAGTCACAATTTTCAATGACAAATAAGTTTTGAGAAAATAAAATTTTTCACCGACTGAAAATTTGAAATAAAACGGTTTTAATTTTATAAATTCTAATGGAAAATATTTTTGCTTTTTCTTACTGACAGACTTGCATTAGTAGTTGAACGAAAACCTATACCTATTATTTTTAAGTTTTTTATGTAATCTACTATTTTTAACACCCTAAAGTTTTTAATAGATTCAAAACATTTTACGTGCTTTTAAATACTTTAATTCTTCCAACTTTTATGGACATAATTGTAGTAAATTGAAATCGTCACGTAAAAAGATTTAAAGTTTTTCATTTCGATTTTTTTGCTTTATAGGTTTCTGCAAGATGAACCTTCAATACAAAAAAAAATTTTTATCGTTCCAATCGATTTTTCCTGAAATGATAATTTCTTATTGTTTGACCTTTGAGAGTGTTAGTCTTTGAATGTTTTTTCCGTATTTTGTACGCAAAACTTTCTTTGTATAAGTTTTTTACATCCAATAGTGTATCGACTTTAAACTTTGTATTTATAAAAAAAAAAATAAAAAAAAAAAAACAAAACGTCTTAACACAGCGTGCTTTGTATATACGTATATCGGGTTCTGGACAATAATCACCTCTTTCTTTGTCTAAGTTAATCCGCAAAAGACAATAGGAAAAGAACAAAGTTCATAAATTCTTTTGGGACTTTTTTTTATTACTTATCTTCACTGAAACACAGGGACGTTTTAAGACGAAATTTTCAATAGCGGTATTGACAAAGGTGTATTCAGCAATACAGGACTCCCCGATACTCAAAAAAATATCGCATAAATCGAACGAGTTTATATCCCATATTTATTACTATAAAACTTATCATATTCCGTGCTCTCGATAGCTACGTCCAAGCGAACAAACTATCGATATTCGAATAATTAATCACGATATAGTTGCTGCACGAATATATATATATAGTCCGCATAATAATTTGAGTATAATATATATAATCCAATACTATATATAATATATATATATATACTAATAGTAGTGCAGAAAGACTTAATATAAATAATACTATATATATACACCGGAGTATATAGTAAGTATAATACTAATATAGTATACGTTATATAGTACTATTATATACTTATATATATATAAAGATATGATATAAATATAGGATATGGAGGGTATAGTGAGGGTTATGAGGGTAGACCTAAGTATGAGGTAGTAGGTATAGTTATACTAATACTATCATTATGATACGTATAAAACCATACCCTTAGCAGGTAATAAATTGCTAGTATGATGATTATATTATATATATATATTTGTCATAGTATGAGCCCTGCCAGAAGTTAGTGTTGGCAACGCACATATGGTTCAAAAAAACAACGCATCATGCTAACTCTTAAAAATTGAAGAGTCATTAGACCATCCAAGAAGGGCAAAATTTCGGGAGCTTACTTGAAAAAATCACGCAGAGAGATAATGACCTAAAAACTTCGCATATAATAAATAATATAAAGGTATGTATAAGCACAACCAGGTGGGTGGTTTATAAGGGAACATGTACGCATGGTTTCTTTTATTTTTGTGAACAAGGACAGATAGCAAAATATGCAACTGAGAACCTTGTTAACAGAGATTTTATTGCATTCCTTATGATAGCGAAGTGGAGCCATGTTGTTGAGCGGTAGCAGGTATGGTACCAGTATTACGCGTAAATAATAGCGCTAACCCTTTATACCTAACAAGTTTCAGACTAACGCCGTTAGACAATAAGCCCCACCAATACCCTACCTATACTGATACTGAGTGAATAGGTGAGTTATATTTTTGGTTTCCTTACATACTACGAAATAACTAAAAAAATAGAAAACATAGTACTCTATTATTATGGCTAGTCGAGTAGTTTTAGCCCGTTTTGCCCATACAATAAACATGCCTCATGAAGGGGGAGTAAAGTAGTAGCGTACTACACCTATATGGAGTAGGTAAAAATTAATATTCATTACTATATTTATTTTATTCTCTGAGACCGCAAAATCTTACGGGCAATAAATCTTAAATAAAGCCTACAAATAATCAAGCAATATAATCACTCCTCAAACACCGATTTGCTTTAATATATTAACTGCTTATAAATACATTTGCCGTTAAAATGTTTCTCCGACACGAAAGGTTATACAGTTTTATGAACTATGTTGATTGTAGACTTCTAAAAGATGGCATAATTAATTGAGGTTTTGTGTTCTTGAATTTATTTGAGATTTTATTTTAATGTTCTTTGAGGTGAAGTTTATTATTTGTTCTCAAATTAAACGAATCTCTTTATTACATCTATTAAAACTGGTTATTTTCTTGGACGAAATCTCATAGTCAGTTTCTATGTGCAGCATCTAGAGTTTATATAAAGAATTCTCCTTTAATGAGATGTTGAAATTTTTCCAAAATGTTTTAAAAAAATGAAAATATAGTTTACTTATTAAGAATTCTTATTAGTTAACATCTTAACTCTTAAATTAATTCAAATTTGGTTGTGAATTTTTTTTTTTTTTTTATAAAAGGTTCGATAAACAATTTTAATTGGTTTAACGTTTTTTTTAAGATTATAGATATTGAATTGAATCCCTTTTTATTTTATCTTCAACAACGAAACTTGCATCAGAATACATAACAGTATATTTGTTTTTGTGTATGTATGTATGTCCAAGTAGTAAGAGACATTAGTTACCATGTAGGCATGTGTATCTATGTATAACATAACTGCGCAAATTTATACAAACCTTGTTTGTTTTATTAGTCAAAGTTCAAAAACATCAAAACTTCATAGATGAAAAAGTTTTCTTACCTTTTACATTTCCCTGTTAAAGTTTATTTTTATTTTGTTTCTCCGTCTCGGCAAATTTGCAAAGGCGCCTTTGTTCAAACTAAAATACAATTAAATAAAACTATATTTACTTTTCTGTCAGGGATGTATTAATTAAGGTTAATTAAAAATTTAGATTTCCAAGGAATTTAATTAAAAAACTTATAAATGAGAAATTTTTTGAAAATGTTTCTCAAATCATCACGGAACGAAATATGAGTATCTGGGAATGCATATCCTTGTTTATATATATATATATATATATATATATATATATACACTATACGAATATATATATAATATATATATAATATATATATATATATATATATTATATATTATATATATATATATTATATATGTATATATATATATATATATATATTATATAATATATATATATAATATATATATATTATATATTATATATATATATATTATATATAATATATATAATATATATATAATATAATATATATATATATATATATATATATATAATATACCTTTAAAAATATAAATATCTTAATATATATATATATATATATATATATATATATATATATATATATATATATATATATATATATATATATATATATATGTAGATGTAGAAAAATATAATATATATATATATATATATATATATATATATATATATAGTAAATAACCACCTTTAACGAACAGGGCCCTTTTCAAGGAGGGGATGAAAAAGAAAAGAAAGTAAACCCACCAATTCCTTGCATAACCCCTTAACCTAATTCCCTCAAGTGGGCGCAGACGTGGATCTACAAAAAGAAGAAGATTGAATACAGCATGTAAAACTAATTAAGACAGATTTTCACAGAACAAATGTAGCTGGAAAGAAGGTGGCACTACAACGACCGAGAATTAAGTTTCCCATTCTCACACAATATTCATGTGAGAGCAAGACACCTCTTGTGCTCCGAGGGCGACATAATGGCATAGGAATTCGAGAGGCCAACTCCCTCAAGCACCCGCCATTGTAATGCCTATTGAAAAGAAATAGTGCGTCAATGTCACGTCGCAGATAAATAGGGTCAAGGGAGTTTGAAAGTAGGCGACAGTTTGCTAATATCTCAGCCTCTTCCTCAACCATATCCAAAAGAAGGGTGGAACCGGAGTTAGCCCAAATATGAGAAAAATGCTCCATACAAGTGCGGATAAGACCTTTATACAACTAGAGTAACTGAGCAAAAGATAAAACATTCCGCAAGCTGAACAGAATTCCTTGATTCTTTGAGGCGACCCTAGCAACCGTTGTGATATGAGGTTTCCTAGACACTTTGTTCTTTATGTGCAGTCCAAGAATGTTTATTTTATTCACAGGTGGGACGGTGGAGTCGTTGAAGGAAATAGGAAAGCTGGTAGTTGTTTTTAAGAGGGAGAAATAAAGAAGTTGTTTTTAAAGAGTTGAATTTCAGAAGATTGCGGTGACCCCACCGAAAAATCTCGACCAGATCGGTAAAAACTGAATCGAAAAGCTGAAGACGAGAGGCAAATCTAGATGCAAAAGAGAGAGTAGATTTGAAACGAGTGAAAGAGTGAAGAGTTGAGTAATCGGCATAAGAATGAACAAAGTTAGAAGTACAGCTAAGAAGAATGTTGATGAAAAGTAGGAATAAATTTGGAGATAGAACAGAACCTTGAGAAATACCACAATTAACAGGAAAGGAGGATAAGGTGACTCCATCAACAAGAACCGAAATGGAATGATCTGAACGAAAACTAGACATAAGTGAAGCAAAAATAAAAAGGAAACCCAAACGAAGGGAGCTTTGAGAGTAGCGACGCATGCCATATCCCGTAAAAAACTTTCGATATGCCAATCACCACCACACTAGACTCACATAATCTCATAATACCTAAGGACAGAATACCATAGATCACCAGTTGACCTCAGCCGTCGAAAAAAATACTGATGTTCTGAAAAAAGGGAATGAGAATCCAGATGATCCAGAAAA
>JABUQX010000728.1:0-2500 GCA_015478945.1 Trachelipus rathkii | reverse complement strand
AATAATAATTATAATAATAAATTAAGATTATACAGACTTAAAATGATAATAATAATTAATAATAACAATTAATAATAATAAAGTATTAATAAATAATTTGATAATAATAATATTTTGTTAATAATAATAAGAATGGAAATTAATAAATGAGTAGAAGAAATTGCAAATAATTATAATAATAAATAATAATAATAAATCAATATAAATAACATAATAATAATAATAATAATAATGAATAATTTAATAATAATAATAATAATAATAATAATAATAATAATAATAATAATAATAATAATAATAATAATAATAATAATAATAATAATAATAATAATAATAATAATAATAATAATATTAATAATATAATAATTAATAATAATAATTAATAATAATAATAATAATTAATAATTAATAATAATAAATAATTAATTAATAATAATAATAATAATAATAATAATAATAATAATAATAATAATAATAATAATAATAATAAAAGTATTTTAGCAATTGTTAAATATAAATTAAGAAGGGGTGAAAATTAAGATAATGTTATTTTTTCATTTCTTTTAATAAAGAGTTTTATAATAACATAAATTATAAAACATTCTCGCTATATATTATTTCCTATGTATACTTATGTATATGTATACGGTATACAGTATAAAATATCTTTATTAATACAGTACTTCAATCTATACATTTTTCATTATTTGCTTTCTGTTTGCGAAATAAGATAAATATTTTAATGTAGTAGGAAAAGAAGACAAGTGCAGGGAACTTAAAAGAGAGAACAAAAGAAGAAAAACCAGAAGAGGAAAAGAAAGAGAAGAACAAAAGATAAATATAAAGAGAAAGAATAATAAGAAAATAAAAGTAAGAAAATTGAAATTAAAGAAAATGAAGAAAATAAGAAAATGAAAAATGGAAGCAAAGAGTTTTAAAATGAAAAGGATATTTCAAGGGAAAATAATATAATGGAAAATAGTATATGAAAAATAAAAATAAAACTTTAACAACAATAACTTTTTTACTACTGCTAGTACTACTACTGCTACTTCTACTACTACTATTACTACTACTACTGCTTATAATAATAATAATAATAATAATAATAATAATAATAATAATAATAATAATAATAATAATAATAATAATAATAAAAAAATAATAATAAAAATAATAAAAAAGATAAAAGATGATATAAGCTAAATTAAAAAACTACAACGATTTTTTTTACATTGCGTTGATGACAATTTGACGAATTATTATTTATATTAATTGATGATATTTTTAACCGTGGTGGAACACGTGAATAAAATTTTTAGTGTATGAGTGATGATGTGTGTCCACTGTCTTAAAACAGATTTGTTTATGAATTTTTAAGATCATAGTTGTTACATGTTATAGCATTAGTAAATTATTTTACTTATTAAATGTGACATATGAACTTGCTCACTAAGAACAGATGCTTTTTCAAGCAGCATACATCATAATGCTACAAGTTTGTGAATTTGGTTATTGGATTACTACCCCTGCTCGGTGCAATATAAGAGGTTACCGTCTTAGAACGGATACGTTCTAAGCGGTGAGCATCAATTCAAAAATTTTTATTATTATTATTATTATTATTATTATTATTATTATTATTATTATTATTATTATTATTATTATATTATATTATATATTATTAGATTATTATTATTATTATTATTATTTTATTATTATTATATTATATTAGCTATTTGAGCATTTTTATCTATAATTATTATTATTATTATTATTATTATTATTATTATTATTATTATTATTATTATTATTATTATGATTATTATTATTATTATTATTATTATTATTATTATTATTATTATTATTATTATTATTATTATTCATACTATTTCCAGCACCATCATTAAAATTAATAATATCATTATTAATAGCGGATTATTACCTACTCGATCCGATCGAATAGAAAACCGTCCTAGAACGGATACGTTCTAAGCTGTGAGCATCAAAGCTATTTAAGTATATATACAAATTATTATTTTTATTAACACTATTATTAATATTATTATTAATACTATTTTCAACACCATCAATAAAATTATTAATATTATTATTAATAGTGGATTGATATTATTAATAGTGAAGAGATCACAGTCTTAGAATGCATACGTTCTAAACGGAGAACATCAAAGCTATTTATTAAAAATTACGGCTATAGTGTGCTCGATGAGCTCATCCACCGTCTTTGAACGGATACGTTCTAAGCATTGAACATGAAAGCTATTATAAGTTGTAAGCTATTATAAGTATTTAAGCTATTATAAGTTTAATTCCTTTCAGAAGAAGAAGAAGAAGAAGAAGAAGAAGAAGAAGAAGAAGAAGAAGAAGAAGAAGAAGAAGAAGAAGAAGAAGAAGAAGAAGAAGAAGAAGAAGACTAAAAAAAAGAAGAAGAAGAAGAAAAGAAGAAGAAGAAGAAGAAGAAGAAGAAGATCTCTCATTC
>JABUQX010000727.1:0-5000 GCA_015478945.1 Trachelipus rathkii | reverse complement strand
CACAGCTAATACCCCTTCGGAAAAAACCCCACCATTTATCCATTAGGCACCTTTTTACTCGCCTCTGGCCATCACTCACATCCTCTCCTTCAGCTTTCTTTTACTGGACTCAATCACTTTCTTCTTCCGGTCCCCAGCCGGTCGATTCCCAGCACAATCCCCACTCTACATCCGTTTAACCAACCAATTATTATCTATCCTTTCTATATGACCAAACCATCTCAATGTACTCTCGTTTATTCTCTCATTTACGCCCTTTCTTCATCACAAGGACAGTTTCAATGCGTTTCATTCACTCATTATATAAATTATCCATCATACCTTAAAACAGTCCTAAAGATTAACATCTGACACTTTTTACTCTAGATCTATACCTTCTATTCCCAGACTTGTATCACTACTATACATTAACACAGGTAACAGACATTAACCTAATGCAAACCCCTATCGCACTCAAGACTTAGTCCCTTCACATCCGCCAAGGATTTAATTGCACCAGCCACCCTCCTACCATTCACAACTTTCCACACTACATTCTGCATCATCCGTTCCTTTTTCATCCAATATATATCCTAGATATTTAAACTCACATATTTGTTCAGGTTGCTCACCGTCCAATATGACTTCATACCGCGGATTCTCCTCACTCATGGCTATAACTTTACTCTTTTCGACACTTACTTTCAAATTCCTCCTTTTACACACCTGCTAAACCACTCTACCAATCCTCTCAAACTCTCTTCAGATTCACCACATAAAACCAAATCATCAGCATACAGTAAGCAGGGGACCCTCCATTCTCTTTCATTCTCCATTATTTTAACACTTTACCCTTCCAACCCACCTCTAATTCTTTCATACCCCATTTATATACAATTAAATAACCAAGGAGACATAACACATCCCAGCCTCACTCCGCTATTTATATTATACCAATCACCTTCTACTTCATTTATTGTTACACACGCTTCACTGTCATCATACATACTTTTGATTCTATTCAAAAGCCTACCACCAACATCACATATATCACTAACACCTGCCAAAGAGCTTCCCTATTAATCCTGTCATACGCCTGTTGCAAATGCATAAAACCTAAGTGAAATTTATTCTTCTTCTCCCTCGTTTTCTCAATCATTTCTTTCAATGTAAAATTTTGATCCGCCTATTCTCTACCACCTCTAAATGCACCTTGTTCTTCACCAGTAAGTTCTTCAGTCTCACGACGCGCTCTTTCAATTAAAATACCAGCATATATCTTCCCTACAACACTCAATAAACTAATTATCCTATTGTTTAAATAGTTCGCCTTATTCCCTAACCCTTATATAAAGGCAATATTACTGCTCTCCACCAATCTCTCGGAACTATTCCCTCCATAAACGCTTTGTTACACAATTTCCAAATTCATTCAATCACCATCTCGCCACCATTCTTGATCATTTCACCAGTAATTCCATCTATGCCAGCAGATTTGCCATTCTTCAACTTTTTCACATTACCCATTACCTCATCCCATAATACCTATATAATTCACTATCATCTCTTCATTACTGTCAATGTTATGCAGATTTTCGAAGTTTTCCTTTCACATTTTATCGCATTCATTTCATTAGTTACGAAAACACCATCCCTATTCAATATTTTATGCAGATTCCCCTTACTCTCCTTCTTAATCTTTGTCCCTTCCTTTCAGAAAAGATTCTTATTCTCTTGTAAGTCCCCATTCATCATTCTCCCAAACTGTTCATTTACCTCATTTTTCCTCCTACATATGCACCTATTGGTCTTCCTTTTTTCCTCCTTATATAATTCCAAATATCTTTCTTTTGAAACCTCCTCATCTGCTTTTAGCTCATTCAACCACTCTTCTTTTTTTCACATTTAACCGCTTGTATCACCTTTTCATTCTACCATTCACTGTAGAGTTTTTTACTTCCTACTTTTGCATATCAGCATACTTCTCTTGCACTACTAACAATGGCTTCTTCATTTGTGTCCATATTTGTTCTGTTTCATCTTGTTTAAGTGCTCTGAAACATTTTTCCTTATTACCTTGTTCACTTAACTTCTCACTCTTAATTCTTTCCACTTCCTTCCTTACCTCTTTCTTCTCCATCCAAACCTCCACTAACTTAATCTTCCATAAAACTACATAATGATCCGATAAACCGATCTGCAACCCCCTCATAATTTAACATTCATCCCATACTTCAACATCTCTTTCTTCACCATATATATATATATATATATATATATATATATATATATTTATATATATATATATATATATATATATATATATAACCTATATATATATATATATATATATATATATATATATATGCATAGCCTCCGAAACCTTTATTTTTCTTGTACAACCTTTTCACATATATGTGTGTAAGTAATACTTTCTTTAAACACAAGAGTATCCATAAGTATTCTAGGGTTGGTGTAGGTAGAGATGGTATCGAAGTGAAAAGTATGATTGATTTTGTGTTGGTGAAGGAGGAGATGTTAGTATGTGTTGGATGTTAAAATCAGTGAGGGGGCTTAGGAATGGGATTATCCGGATCATTATGTTGTTCTATGTAAAAATTAAGTTTAGTGGGGGGCTTGGATGGAGAGGAAGGTGATACGAAAGGAAGTAGGAAAAATTAGAGTGAAGTTAAGTGAGCAGGCATAATAATAAGGATAAGTATGTAAGAGCCCTCGCTAGTAAATCGGTTGAATGTAGAACAAGTTGATACTGAACAAATTTGGGGGCAAATGAGGAAGCAATTGTTAGTAGTACAAGGAAGTATGTGGATGTGCTTTAAAGTAGGAAGTAAGAATGTTAACGGTGAATGGTGGAATGAAGAGGGGATAAAGCGGTTAAAGGTAAAAAGAAGCGTGGTTGAGTTGAATGTACTAAAGCAAATGATGAAGTCTCAAAGGAAAGATGCTTGGAATTATATATAGGGAGGAAAAAAGAAATACTAAAGGTGCATACGTAGGGAGGAAAACAAGGGTAAATGAACAGCCCAGTTTGGAAGGAGAGGATGAATGAGGACTTACAAGGGAATAGGAAAAACTCTTCTGGAAGGAAGCGCGAAAGGTTAAGAATGAGAATAAAGGGAAATCTGCTTAGAATAATGAATAGGGATAGTGCATTTGTAACTGTTGATGAAATGGATGTGAGAGTGTGGAAGAACACTTCGAAAATCTGCACAATATTAACAGTAATGAAGAGGTGATAGTGATTGTGTGTGTGGGTTTGATGGTGCAAGAAGGAATAGGTATTTTGGCGATGAGGTTATTAGGAAGAAGGAGGTAATGGGTAGAGTCCGAAAGTTGAAGAATGGTAAATCTGCAGGTATAGATGAAATTACTGGTGAAATGATCAAGGACGGAGGCGAGATGGTGATTGATTGGATTTGGAAGTTGTGTAACAAAACTTTATGGAGGGTATAGTTCCAATGGATTGGAGGGGAGCAGTAATATACCCTTATATAAGGGGTAAGGGAGATAAGGGGAAACTAATTATATAGGAATAAGTTTATTGAGTGTTGTAGTTAAGGTATATGCTGGTATTTTGGTCGAAAGAGTGCGCCGAGTGACTGAAGAATTGATTGGTGAAGAACAAGGTGCGTTTAGGAGTGGTAGCGGATGTGTGGATCAAATCTTTACATTGAAACAAATGATTGAGAAAATGAGGGAGAAGAAGAATAAATTGTATTTAGATTTTATGGATTTGCAACAGGCGTATGATAGAGTTAATAGGAAGCATGGCGGGTGTTAGTGATATATAGTGTTGGTGGTGGGAAGCTTCTGCATGGAATCAAAAGTATGACGATAGTGGAAAGCGTGTGTAAGAATAATAAATGGTGTCAATGGTGATTGGTTTAGGATTAATAGCGGAGTGAGACAGGGTTGTGTTATGTCTCCTTGGTTATTCAATTTTGTATATGGATGGGGTTTTGAAAGAATGTGGGGAAGGTTGGGGGTGGCAGGAAATGGTGTTAGAATGATGGAGAATGGAGATGAGTGGAGGGTGCCCTACCTATTATATGCGGATGATTTGGTTTTGTGTGGTGAATCTGAAGAGAGTTTGAGAGGATTGGTAGAGAGATTTGGCAGGGTGTGTAAAAGGAGGGGTTTGAAAGTAAACGTAGATAAGAGTAAGGTTATGGTTGTGAGTGAGGACAGTCCTGGGTGTGAAGTTATGTTAGATGGTGAGCAGCTGGAACAAGTGTCTGAGTTTAAATATTTAGGGTATGTGTTGGATGAGAAGGGAACGGATGATGCAGAGTGCAGTAGGAAAGTGGATTGTGTGAATGGCAGGAAGGTGGCTGGTGCAATTAAATCGTTGGTGGATGTGAAAGGACTAAGTCTTGAGTGCCATAGGGTCTTACATGAGGGTATGTTGTTACCTGTGTTATTGTATAGTAGTGAGACTATGGTCTGGAATAAGAAGTATAGATCTAAGACATTAAGACATTAAGAATATAGAGACAGTAAAAAGCCACATGGGCCTATCGAGACTGTCCCAGTCAACCCACTACCCAAACATGCTCATGCAAATCCACAAAGCACCCTAGGGCTTGTCAATTTGTTGTAACTACAAATCCACCAATTTGGCTTAGTCCAAAACTAATGATATATAAATATGATACCCAAACCATCCACATGCATTAATAACTAAGTTATGGTCACACATGCCATCTAACATTAATAACTACTATAACTAAAAAACCTGCCAATTTGGGGCTTCGTCAATATATTATATGATACACAACCCATCCATAAACGAATCAACCTTTGCCCAGATGTTGCAATCAGGTCACACTCAACAACCTCCTCTGGCAGACTATTCCAAAATTTAACCCTATTACTGAATGCATGCTCTTATATCAAGATGGCATGCTTTCTTCTGTAATTTTCTTATTATGCCCCCCTGGTCACCTGTCCATTTCTACTATGAAAATTTATTGGTCTCTGTATTATCAGTAGATGTAAAT
>JABUQX010000726.1:67500-70000 GCA_015478945.1 Trachelipus rathkii | reverse complement strand
TATTATTATTATTATTATTATTATTATTATTATTATTATTATTATTATTATTATTATTATTATCATTATTATTATTATTTCCCAAAAGAAAGGCAATCGATCAATTATTCCTACCTCGTTATTTCCATCGCCACTGAAGTCGGAGAGTGCAAGTGACGAAACGTTGTCCCCAGTAACTGTCCAAAAAGGATCATTTCCTGTAGCGTCAAAACCATGAATGAACAATTTCCTCTCGACTAGGGCCAGTGGATTAGGGAAATTGCCCAAGACGACTAACAATGGCGTTCCCCCATCTGGACCTATATATATATATATATATATTATATATTATATATATATATATAATCTAATATATTATATATATATATATATAATATATATATATATATATATATATATATATATATATATATATATATATATATATTATATAATATATATATATATAATATATATATATATATATATATAATATATTATATATATATATATATAATAATAATAATTATATATATATATATAATATATATATATATATATAAATATATAAATATATATATATGTATATATATAGATATATATATAATATTATATATATTATATATATTATATATATAGTATATTATATATATATATATATATACTATATATTATATATATATATAAAATATATATATATATATATATATATTTATAAATCGACAGATGAACTAAACAGATATTAAAGCAAACCCCACAGAGAAAGCGAATGAATCGAGGCAGAGACAGATAGATAGATAATGGATAGACAGAAAGATGAAGCGATAGATGTATACATATGATCAGACATACAAATAAATAGATATATATAAATGAAGAGGTGGACTAGACAGACAGACAAAAACAGAATAATTAAATTCTTTGAAACTGAAGAGTCATATATAATAACTTATTTTTCTTTCGAAGAGATATCTATGTGTGAAAGACTTTGGTGGATGCAAACAGTTTTAAGCAACGTTTTATTCATCAACATTATTGCGTTCCTTTATTCTTATTAGATTAAAAGTAGGTAACAATCCCTACAAAAATAATGATACTAATAAAAGTGAAATTTATTACTGAACCGTTATTAACAACCTATAGTGGCAAAACTTTGACATAAATTGTTAATAATTATACTTTAGTGTAACATCCCACATAGGCCAAAAGTTTATGAAAATGTTTTAACATCGCAAATATATATATATATATATTATATATATATATATATATATATTATATATATATATATATAATATATATATATAATATATATATATATATATATATATATATATATATATATATATATATATATATATATATTTATATATATATATAGTTATCACCACCGCTCACGGGCAAAGCCCTATTTAAGGAGAGGTGTTAAAAGACAATAAAAAATTTCCAACTAAACCTCAAATTACGCCAGATGGAGCCACAGACGCGGGCTTTAAAAGTGAGGGCGATTGAAATTGAGTAGGAAAAACAGAAGATGGAAGAGAATTCCAGAGAACTGAGGGGATTGGATAGATGGAGCACCGCAGTGAACTAGTCTGGAGTTTCCACCGGCAACACAAAACTCATGTTGCGACCACAACACCCGTTGTGCTCGAGGGCGTCTTAAATGTGGTGGCACGTGCGAGTGGAAGTTCCCTCGAGCACTTGGCCGCTACTTGGGTACCTATTAGGAAAAAAAATAAGAGATAAGCACCAACATCGCGCCGCAAAGATACAGGGTCAAGTGAACTGGAAAAGTACAGGACAGTTTATAAGTCTTTTTGCCTTTGACTCGACCCCATCCAAAAGCCGGGTGAAAAACCAGATCCCCCCCCAGATATGAGAGCAGTACTCCATACAAGGGCGGATGAGACCCTTGTATAACTGGAGTAACTGTGAAGAGGAAAAAAAAAGTCTCGCAGTCTAAACAGAACTCAAAGTTTCTTTGAGGCCGCCCTAGCAACATTGTGATTTGAGGCTTTCCAAGACATTTTTTTTGTTTATGTTAAAGCCAAGGAGTTTATTATTGTCAACAGGCAGAGGACGAGATAGAAAGTTAGAAGGTGTTACTTAGAGGAGGGAGATTTGTAGGGAAGTTGGGTTTTGAAAGAATTAAATTTCACAAGGTTGAGACGACCCCACCCCGGAAATTCTATCCAGACATCTCGAGAATGGAATCGGAAAGGATTAAGACGAGAGGAATTCTTAGAAGTAAAAGAAGGAGCCAGAGATTGAAATGAGTGAAGAATTAAGGGTCGAATCATCGCTATGAGTGGGATAGAGTTAGATTTGCAACGACGAGAAGATCTTTAATGAAAAGCAAGATTAAAGTAGGAGATAAGACAAGAACCCTCAGGAACACCACTATTGACAGAAAAAAGAAGAAGAAAGTTTCGCTCATCAAACAACAGCGATATTGAGCTATTGAAAAAAAGCTTTAGACATTAAGTAAGCAAGAGAAGGAGGAAACCCAAGGAGGGGA
>JABUQX010000726.1:10000-50000 GCA_015478945.1 Trachelipus rathkii | reverse complement strand
GAGGAAAGTTGAAAAGACGAAAAGCCCTTGACCTTAACCTTTGCCCCAATGCCCCAATTAGAAATTCAAGAAAGGTCAGATATTGGTTGCTTCTAACAACGGAAGCAAATATAGGAAAGCTTGTCGTCAGAGGGAACAGTTACACATGCAGGGAAAAAGCTGTGGCTATGAACCTCTAGCTGAAAGTATTAGGTCAGAAGCCGGTGAGCACCAGATGAAAAGGTATTCTAGAAGACAAAACAGATACCTTCGTCGTGGGCTCAGGAATATTTAATATTTGTGGAAATATTAGTGTGACTAATGTGCAACCGAACTAGGATTCTATTTTGGCGACGGTTTCAACTTCTTGACCGCTCACCAATCCGGTGTTAAATATAATGAAACTTTTCCCCACCTTGGTCAACTTGCCAGATGGATCCATAGTCATATCACAGAACAGAATAATTGTCCGATAATGAAAGAAATCCAGATAGTCTATATGAGGAGATATACTCAGATACCCAACTCAAACAGTAAATGAAGTGGATGAGTAAGATATAATCTCATTCCAACAGTTTTTCGCCAACGACAACCATCAAGACCTCTGACAACAGCTCACACCGACCGCCCAAATATCCTGAAGGAACTGTATGGATGGAAAGAAGCCGTATTTGCAAGAACATTCAGAGAGCAAATAAGACCCCTCACTGATAGTGTTTACCGTGATATTAGTGGGTGAGGTGAGAAAGGAGGCAGTCTGACTTGAAACTAATTTAATGGTATAGCTCCGGTCCATAACACCTCATTCCTCAAAAGTAGCCTGAAGAGTAAGGATGTTGCTCTTACTATCATCTCGTTCTGCACGTGGATGACAAAAAGACACTTCACGTGAGTTTTCTTAGGTGGAAGATTTAGAAGGCTTCGGAAATTTCGAAACCGAATGCCAAGGAATATTCTGTATTCTACAGAGAGGCATGTCGTTAGCTTATAACGAAGTTATGCGAGCCGAAAAAAAATATTTGGAGCCCCAGAAGATAGATTTGCTACAATGTTACGCGTTCCTCGAAGGCTCATATTCTGTTGAGACTTATGGTTGTACATAACGTCTGTCAATCTGAGTGAAATATATGTCAGAGTGCCGGGAGCAGTCATAGAACTACCAAATGTATAGGAAGAATTCGTAGCGTCAAAGTTCAAAATGCATATAAATTATAAAAGTCTGCGTTTCCCAGCCATTTCCTCAACCAATATACTGAGTCCTTTAGGTTTGTAAAATTAGATGATAATGATATGGATTCGTATCCAACAAAAAGCACAAATACTACTGTTTTCAGCCCATATGAAGAACGGCTCAGGTGTCTTATGAGATATAGAACAAAGTCACACCTTAAGGTACTTTCAACTCAGAAACTACTGATACCTCCTTTGGGTTCACTCCAGTTCAGGTCAACCCAACCCAAGCCGCCTCGTCCGTCAGGTGAACCTAATTAAATCCTAAAGAGAAACCAATAGAAACTTTTCCATGATATAAGTCGCGTATAAAGATTCCAGAGGGACGAAACCACAAAGAACTAACTGTTGAGCAACCAGGACACCTTCACCAGTCCCCCATGTATGATTGTGCTCAGAATGAAATGATCGCATAGGGTGCAAGATGGTGTTAAAGGGCAGAAAGAAAAAAATTAATTATGAAGAGAACAAACGGGGTGGAAATAAAAGCAAATAGTAAATTAAGCCAAAATGTAGGAAGAGCAGAGAGAACTGATCAAACGAAAACAATTAAAGAAAAAGAGATAATAACCAAAATGTAAAATCACAATAAAAGTAGAAAATCTCATTTCGTAGACACAGAAGCGTCTGTGGCTCCCTCTTCACTGCAAGCAAGCTTCCTCAAAAAAAAAAACTATATATATATATATATATATATATATATATATATATTATATTATATTATATATATATAATATATATATAATTATATATATATATATATATATATATAATTATATATAATATATATATATTATAATATATAATATATATATATATATATATATATATATTATATATATATATATATATATATATATATATATATATATATATATATATATTGTATGTGTGTGTGTGTGTGTGTGTGTTAACACACATTTTACTTACTCCTCACTGAGAACGAAATCTTTTAATTTAAAAAGGTTGAAGAATGGAAGTGGAAAATAGTGAGTGAAGCAGGAAGCGAAAAAACAAACAAGCGCGTGGTGTAAATGTCAAGAAAAAAAATAACAAAAACAAAGCAAACCGATTGAAAAATAAATGACATTTTCATTTTAAGTGAACGTTGTAAATAAGCTTTAATACAGAGACATTTGAGTCTACAATCCTCCTTTGGGCAATAATAGTTATGACTGGTGCGACAACTAAGATGACAAAGCACAGAAAATATTTTTTTAATTGACTGAGGTGAAGATCCATAAATTCCAGAGAAAATTTTAAAATAAAAATGACGCCTACTGACAGACTCATTAATTCATACACAACCAAAGGAAACTAAAGGATAATGTATATAAGTGGTTAGAATTTATAATAAAAAACAACAGTTCTGAAACTAACTTAGAAATAATATCTACTGATTCATAAAATAAGTTCCCAAAGATATGTAGATAAGTGGTTGGAATTTGTAGTAATAAAAAAGACAGTTCTGAAACTACCTTAGAAATAATATCTACTGATTCATAAAATAAGTTCCTAAGGATATGTAGATAAGTGGTTGGAACTTATAATAAAAAAACGAGTTCTGAAACTGCCTTTGAAATAATATCCACTGATCCATAAAATAAGTTTCCAAGGATATGTAGATAAGTGGTTGGAATTTATAATAATAAAAACGACAGTTCTGAAACTACCTTAGAAATAATATCTACTGATTCATAAAATAAATTCCCACCAGAATGAAGCTTAGAACCATTTAACATGAAGGCGAAATAGATAGCTAGCGCTTAAAAAAAATCTCTTAGATGGTAAAATATTAAAGGTAAGTGGATATAAAGCGAGTATAATATACTTTAAAGGTAATAATGCAAATATACTAGGACAGAGAAAAAAATAAAAGTAAAGGCACTCCTCAGTTTGTCTCAGACACGTCTGAAATGTAACGAATGAAAGAGAAACGAAGAGAAAAAAAGTTATGTGAAAACCTGATACGCACTTAATTTGGCTTATTACCTAGATGATTGAGAGATGTGCGGAAAAAAAAACTAGTTCAAACATATTTAAAAATAAAGCCTCAGTGTAAATACTGATAAATGATACCAAAAGTTTGGTTATACATTAAATTCAAGAAATATTAGGATCTTTGTTCCCATCATCTGATAATAAAGAATGTACTGGCAGTAAAGTCATACTTAAGCATGACCAGAACAAGCAAAATATCTGATGTCTGGAAAGAGACACAGAGGTAGATTTTTTAATGTGAAACAGGAAATAATCACAAAGTTTCAATTTGTGCTTATTATTATTATTTTTTTAAATTACAAAAAGTTTTGGTCTTCAGCAAATTGAACTGTCAAAAAGCTCTTGGGAGGAAAAGTGGTTTGTCATCACTGACGTGCCTTGTCTTGACTCTATACTGAGGAGCTTTCTTTGCCAAGAGGTAACAAAGAAAAAAAAAGTGTGCCTATATAGTCGACATTGATAATACATGTAAATATAGTTTCCTAATTTACTTATTTTAATCATCTATGTAAAAATTAACTAACAACAAGTTTCCCAACTTACCTTTAAATTGGCAAAACAGAAATTGATAAAGGTAGTTAACTACTTATTATATGATAAAGGTAGTCGACTACTTATTACTAAAGAATTAAGCAAACAGTTGCTCAAAAAATTGTTTCTTCTTATAATTATAAAAATTAAGTATTTTAATTCCAATTTTGTATTTTCATATCGTGTTTACTTTAATAAAATCGTATTTACAAAGATTTTGTATTTACATATTTGTAAAATTATATACATAAAGCTAAAGTAATGTTTCTAAAATCTGTTAGAAAATTTCTAAGAGAAGGGAATGAAGGAAAATTAATAATCAAATATTTAAAAAAAAAATATGAGTATGAGTATGTATACAGTAAGTAAGAACTCTTAAACTATAAATTATATATAAACTATAAATTATCATAATATAAGTAAGAACTCTTAAAACAGATAAATTATCATACTATACTATGGTTTATCTTAAAATATTAATCACAATATGGGTCATACAAAACTCAGCAACTATATCAGTTTCATAGTAGTTATAAATATGATTATATAATAGTTAAAATACGCGAAGTTACTTTAAAATTTAATTTATATAAACAATGGCTTCAGTATAGTATATTCAATCTCGGAAAATAATAATTATACAAATCACCGTGAAAAAGTATGTAATATTTTTAAAAGCAAATAGTTTACAGATAGATATTCCTGAACACAGATTCTGAACGATTCTGTATGCTATAATTTGCCAGTACAACACAACATATCTACCCTTTTACAACTTGAGGAATGAAATTAAAATCCTCATATTTATATTCAAAATTAGCCGAGAGGAGTAGTGGATAACAGAAAGATAGATAATCTCGCGTTTGTGAGTAGACGCTCTCTATAGAGCAGTAAAAGTTTGGTTATTAAATATAGCGCAATGCAAGATAGACATTTAAAATTTACACTTTATGTAAGGGAGATGGTTACGAGTGTCTGGGGTCGGAGTGAGCGCACTGTGGCTTCCCACGTGGTTAAGTGAAATGAATCAATTTATTTAATGCTAGCAGTGGAGTGTAGAGTTTTTTAAACGGGAAACTTAAATCAATATATTTCCTATATAAACTGATATAAGTTTATTTAAATTGTTTAATTTAAATCACGGCACCAAAGGTTAATGCCCTTTTTAAAAAATATAAATACTAAGAAAAAAACTTATAATATTTATTAATTATATATATATATTTTAATAATTATACTATTAATAGTTATATCTAAAGAGGGAGAACCTCATTTAGGAATCAAGATGGAAGCACTCCTTTATTAGGGAATTATCGAAAAGATTAACTGAGAACCAAAAGCTAAAAATCAGTATTTCAATAATAATAATAATAAAAATAATAATTATATGAGTTGAAGATTTTGATCAGAAATGGTGAGAAGTGATTAATCAGTAGTTAAATTAATAATAATAATAATAATAATAATAATAATAATAATAATAATAATAATAATAATAATAATAATAATAATAAAATTTAACGTTACTCTAGTCTAAAAAAAATCAGACAAAATATTTTAATCCTTAAAGTTAATAGCTTTTAAAAGGAAAGGTTACATTTGTTAGTTAAGTTTGAAATTAATAAAGAATATGCAGACATAATCAAAGTGAATAACTATACACGGCAATTTTCTGAAAAATATTTATCCAATGCAAAGCACTTATAAAGCAACAATATTAATACACAAATTTACCTCAAATGTTTTTAGTTCCCTACCAAGATTTTAATAGTTAATAAAACAAAACAAACAAAGATACCTTCAAAAAATAAGAGAAGAAGAAGACTACACCGGTGTTTTCATCTCCATCTTCACGCATTGTTTGAATGCGTCCCATCCCTCACTCCTCGTATTATGCTGTTAGTCAATAACCAACGGGGTGGAAGCGATTAGAAAACATAGGAATAATACATTGCCTTACTTATCATACCGAAATTAGTGATAGTTATACATTAAAAGCTGGTGTCAAACATAAACTTCATGTCAAAATCTAAAATTTCTTCATGCAAAAAAAAAAAAAAAATGTTAAAAAACATCACTAAAACTTAAAAGATATTTACAAAATATACATATATGAAATAAAATGATGTGATATTACACTTTTAAAGATATTTATGGTAAAAAGAAACTTTAATAATATAATATATATACTATATATATATATATATATTATAATATATATATATATATATATATATACTATATATATATATATATATATATATATATATATATATATAGCTATTATTATTATATACATATATATTATATAATTATATATATATCTTTTCTTTCTTCATCTTCTTTTTATTCCAAGACTGGGAGTAAGGTGCGTGACAACATGGAAAAGAAAAAGGAAGGCAGTAGAAGAATATGACAAAAGTCGAAAAGAAAAGCCCAGCCTTACCGCCTCTGTACCATTATTAGTAAGAACTCGTCGCAATCAGAAAATCTACGCTAGAGCTTCACGGGAACCGGCGACGGAGCCTCACTATGGTAAATCGTCAAGTGTAGGGTTTCATCCCTGGCCCAGGTGGGCCACAACCATACACACTTACAACACCCCGCCATTCTCTCTATCATGCACCTTTCTTCTCGCTCTGCCAAACTCACATTTCTCTTCCTCTAATTAATTCCTTTACTGACTCAATTCACTTTTTTCACCGGTCTCGCCAGCCGTCGGTTTTCGCAAAACAAGCACTCACCACTATTACATCCGCTTAACCGCAACCGACTATCATTCATCCTTGTCACACATGACCCAAACATCTCAACATACTTCTTTCATTTATTCTCTCGTTTACCCGTTTCTTCACACGCACACACTCTCTAATACGTTTCTATCCTCATTTTATCAATTCTTTTCACACCTAGCACGCCCCTAGATTGTCCAATTCTGAACACATTGAATTTTAGATTCTATACTTCTTATTTCCAGACCATAGTCTCACTACTATACAATAAACATGTAGGTAACAACATTACCTCATGCAAGACCCCTTACGGCACTCCAGACTTAGTCCTTTTACATTCACCAACGATTTAATTGGCCCAGCCACCTTCCCTGCCATTCATACTTTCCTACTACACTCTGCATCATCGCTCCCCTTTCTTATCCAACACATACCCTAAATATTTAACTCAGACACTTGTTCAAGCTGCTCACAATCTAACAACTTCACACTAAGGGCTATCCTCACTCACAAGCATAACCTTACCTCTTATCTACGTTTTATTTCAAACCCCTCCTTTTACACACCCTGCGCAATCTTCTACTAATCTTCTCAAACTCTCTCAGATTCACCACAAAGAACCAAATCACTGCGCGCATATATATATATATATATAATATTATTATTATATATATATATATAAAATATATATATATATATATATAATATATAATATATATAGTATAATATAATATAAGTAATTATATTTATATATATATATATATACTATATATATAGTATATATATATATATATATATATATATATATTATATTTTATATAATAATAATAATAATAATAATAATAATAATAATAATAATAATAATAATAATAATAATAATAATAATAATAATAATAATAATAATAACAAACATCCTCAAACGTATTTTTTAAATGATATAAAAAATCCACCAAGAGAAAAACAAGAAGTTTCATCATCATAAATACTACCATCTCCCAAAAAATGTGTTAAAAAAAATCCAAGAAGTCTTCATCTTCAAAACCACTACCATAACAAAAAAAAAAAACTTAATAAAAACATAAAAAACAAATTTGACAAGCGACAAAAAAGCTACAACAAATCTGATAAGCGACGTAATAGCAGCACCAAATCATTCACAATCCACCAAAAGTGACATAGGGAGAAGCGGGTATAATATTCAACAAAGTTTCATGTCATTTAAACTTTGCGATTATATCAAACGTATTTTTAAGAGTCATTTTGTCACCTAATAAGAGTCAAAATATCTCAATTTGGTGTACGCATATTTCGTTATTAAAATAGACTCAGATCTCCTGAAGATCTTTCTGTTAATGAGAATGTGAAAAGCAATGAAAATATCTAATTTAAACTGTTATCTATTAAATTATTATCTATTTATCTATTAAAAACTGTTATCTTTATTGAAACTTGCGCAACTTATCCTTACAAAATATTTAACACTGCAATTTATAGAAAATCGTCGTCTCTAAACATTCCGTTTCACCAGTCCTGTGCTTGAAAATAAATTTCCAACCCAATTTTTCAATAAACGTAATAGTTATTTTTGTAATATTAGGGAATGCGTTGTGAGGTTGGTTTCTGACTATCTTTAGAAGGAAAAAAATGAAAGGACAGATTAACAATACCTTCAAGGTTACATCAACCTTGCATGTGAACATAATTGGTAACAGTTTGGTCTCTGAGAGGAACGAATTAGAATATTTCCTCGTTGCCTGTTAGTCACGTGATGTAAAAAAATTAATGCCTCAAATAGCTTCTGGCTAATGGTCATTGGAGTGGAGCTCGGTATAGCTCCAATTTACAGTGGGTAATAAAAACAATTTTCTTAAATTGCAATATTATAACACTATAGGCTCAATTCATACAAAGTGGTCCAGAAAAAGAGAAATTAGTTGCTGATCCATTTTTAAAATAACTTATATTTTGCATGCTGCTAACCTTTAAGGTCAACAGTTTGAAACTATATATTTTTTTACTTATTCAAAACTGGTTTCAACTGGAATGACATTTTGTACCTCTGGGTATGTCATTTTTTGGTATATATAGATATTAGCTTTAGCTTCATTATCTCGGCTCTGGAAATTACAAGGACTAATTCTCTAGTATTGGTATTTATAGAGGTTAGGTACAATTTTTGTAATTAAACTTTTATACATTTACCTACCAAAGATATTGAGCTGAAAATTTGAAAACTATTTCAAAAAGTCATTTTTGAACACCTTATAGTGAAAAAAAAGGTTACAAAATTTTAATTTCCATTTATATTTTTGACAAAATATTTAAACTGAAGGAATATTTTTAGAAAGTTTAATTACCAAAATTGTACTTTACAATGTACTTAACATCGTAATATTTTAGAGTTTGTCCTAGGAATTACCAGAGCCGAGATAACAAAGTTAAATGCCAAAAAATGGCCCACCCTAAGGTACAAAATTGGCCACCCTGTTGAAACTAGGGCAAATAAAGAAAAAAAATCATGGTTTTGAACTGTCAACATATAAGGTCAACAGCATACAAAATAAATGTTCGAGCAACAAGTGATGAGCCACTTCATATGGATTGACCCTATAAATTCAATGTCTCTAAAACAGGTATGACCAAAGTTTTCAACTTGTGTGTCATTTTAAAAAAGCACCAAGTACATATGCCACAAAAAAAAAATTAGAAATCCTGAATAAAAACTAAGTTATTCCTGATATAACAATCTCTAAAATTGTTAATCAACCTAAACTGATCATATTAGAAAATTTAAACATATAAAAGTTGAGAAAATTTTAGTAAAACAAATAATAATATATTAAGTTCATAAAATTTTTTTAAATTAAACCATTTGAATTATAAATTATATGGATTATAGTAAAAAGCATTATGGCAACGTTAGACTCAACAAACAAATTCCTAATAATCATCTGTAAAAAATGAGTTGATATTAAGAATAACTTGAAAAACGAATAAGGTTTTTACTGTGATTATGAATAAGGTGTAACACACTATAGAATTTGGTTATAAATAAGGTCTAACACAATACAAAACTTGGTTATGAATAAGATGAATAAGATCTAACACACTACAGAACTTGGTTATGAATAAGGCCTAACACACCATGGAACTTGGTAATAAATAAGATCTAACACACTACATAACTTGGTTATGAAAAAGATCTAACACACTAAATAACTTGGTTGTGAATAAGATCAACACACTATAGAATATGGCTATGAATAAGACCTAACAAACTACAGAACTTGGTTAAGAATAAGGTCTGACACACAACAGAACTTGGTTGTGAATAAGATCTAACATACTACAAAACTTGGTTATAAATAAGGTATAACACACACTACAGAACTTGGTTATGAATAAGATCTAACACACTATAGAATATGGTTATGAATAAAATCTTAAGCATTACAGAACTTGAGCATAATGGACATTAAATGACAACCTAACAGTTATAAATAATATATCAAACTAGTTAAACAATCGTGTTGAAAGTACTGAAAATAAACACTTCAAATAAAATTTGAGTAAATTTGTTTTTGATACAAAAATAATAAAATTAATTGTTCTACCTCACAGTCAAAATGGTTCTGAAGGAAAATGACAAATAAACGATAGGTAAGTTACATGCCATTCTGTATACAGTTCAGTGCCACTTTTGACAAGCGTGCCACAGTTTGGTAAACCCTGATATAAAATTAAAAAGATAAATGCCTCCTCTTCAAAAACCTGGACTGCAAAATCAGAGCAGCAATGTTTTTGACGGAGTCGAAGCAAAATAAACTTTTTGGGTGAAGCTGGATAAAAAAATTCTTTACAATATAATAAAGGGATCTGGAGGCGGAGCAAAAGACGTATATAGAGTCAGAGCTATTCAATTTTAAAACGATGGAGCTGGAGTAGCTGTCGGACCAGAGTATTTTAAAATAATGGAGCCGGAGATTCAGAGTTGGAGCCGGGAATCTAGAGTTGGAGCAAGCAAACAATTTACTTCTTCCATTGCTCAATCAAAACGATCCCTGTCAGCAATTTTTAATACCTCGTACACCTGATCAAACTTTTCAATCAACTCTCGTAAACTCTCTTATGAAAGAGTATTTCCTCTTATTCTGAAGAGCTTCATACATCCTATACTTGTAATTTGTTGTCACTCATTATTATTCCAAGCTTTAGAGTTTTTCTCGTAAATCCGAAACATTCTCTGGCAAATACATTCATATAATAATAATAATAATAATAATAATAATAATAATAATAATAATAATAATAATAATAATAATAATAATAATAATAATAAAGTATGGAGGACATTCCAGGGCAATTCAATAAGCATCAATTCTACATAAAATACAAGCAACTTCTACTAATTACAACTCGTTAATTAATATATAAACTATTCTAGCTTTAGTACACCTTCTACACTGCCACTGCTACTACTATGCTTTAGAACACCTTCTACACTGCCACTGCTACTACTATTATTACCACTACTGCTAACAAACCTTTTAATCAGACAAGCAATAACTTCCGTAGGGCATGCAAAGGTATTAAGATATTGTATTGTGGTAATAATAATAATAATAATAATAATAATAATAATAATAATAATAATAATAATAATAATAATAAATAACTAAAATAGCATGATAGTGATGCACCAATGTCTAAATTTTGAAGATCAGATTATTATGTTGATTAGGTTGTCAATACCGGTGCACCACAGCATTGGTTGTACTCCCTAGGAACATTATATCAAAAAGATTCAAGCAATCCGGTGAGCAAATATAAATTATACAAGGTGATTTAAGTTTAATTTGAAGGCACCAGTAAGTCTCTACATACTTTTCATTGCTTGCTATAATGAATTTAAAAATCTGAATTCACTTTTCTCACTGAAAATAATCAGGCTAATGGTATCTCTTCAGTACGAAGTTTTTACTTTCCTAATTATAATGTCAGTTGTGTGCTGTAAACTTTGGATTTAATGTAACCCAGAAATAAAAATTTAAAAGTTGAATAATAGAAGCGAGTTAGTAATTTAATTACTCTTCAAAATACCTAAATCCATCGAATCTCGTTAAGCCGCTTAATTTTGCAACACTTTTGAAATATTTGTTGTTGCAATATTTTGTTGTGATCTTATCTTACTTTAACCTAGAACCACTAATTCTAATTTTGCTGAATTACCATTCATGGTGAAAGATACCGCGCGTTTTCTAGTCCATAAACCCCAAGCAGTTAATTGATCCAGAAAAACTATACCAGTCGTATGGAATATCCAGTCTTGATGAATTTGCTTTAATGTAATCTGCATTCTTATGAATTTTCTTATGAATGAATTAGTAGGCCGGGCTAACTCAATAAGTAGTAGGAAATGGCTTGGAGGGTAGTGCTGCAATAATGGAGAATTGCTTCCAATAAAGAAAGTGACTTCGCGTAGGAATATGCAGAGAGCTGGTTATAGCGAAGGAGTGGAAAGGATAGGTAGGCAATAGTGCTGTGCCTGTATAATGAATAGAAGCCATACATCCACTGAGTTGTTTTAATATGATGGTAGCTGGTGGACGCAGTACGCTGACTAATGAGTTGGCCGACATGTACAACGATGAGGCGACCGAGTATTGAATGCGAGAGGGCGGAATAGGATGCGCATTGTTGACGTGCGAAGAGGCATGGGAGATCTGGCGAGGCAGGCGCGCCTTGGCTGCGCGTGAAGGAAGTAGTGTGTTAGGACGCGTGTAATTAAGAGACTTTCTTCCAGTGGGAACGTGAGTCATTGGTAGGACATGATATGATTAGCGTGAGGAGAAGTAGTATAAGATGATATAGTCTAGGTAAGTATATACTTATATTCTATATATAATATATAAATATATAGCTATAGGAGTATACAGGGATTGAAAGTACGAGATGATAGGTATAAATTATATGAGTAGGTCAGGGGCATGAGTACCTGAGGTGTAAGAGTATGACTATATATATATATAATATATATATACTAATATATATATATAATATAATATATATATATTATAATAACTATAATATATATATAATTAATACTATATAATATAATATATATATATATATAATATATTTATATATAATAATTATATATATATATTATATCCTCACTTCCCCACAGGATCCCAAGAATGGGGGTGGGGTGCGCAATTCATGCACCGGAAACAAAATAGCTAAATTAAAAGACCATACATCTGAACAAAAGAACAAAAACGACATCCCCCTCATACCTATAGCGAAACCATCAGCGTGTATGGATCAAAACTTTGCATTAAAGCAAGATGAGTGAAAAAATGAGAGAAGAAGAAGGAACAAATTGTATTTAGGTTTATGGAAGACCTTGCAACAGGCTTATGACAGATTTTAACAGAAGAGCCTCCTGTAGCAAGGTGTTAATGAATATGGATTGTTGGTGGTAGGTTTCCCTGAATGGAATTAAAGTATGTATGTTTGATGAGTGAAGCAAGTGAAATGGTGTTTATTATAAATAACTGGAGGAGGCAGGATGTGTTGTCTCCATATTATATAGTATATTATATATATATAATAATATATAAATATATATATATTATATATATATATATATATATATATATATATATATGAGGGAGAGTAAGCGCATACTCGAACGAATGAAATTACCTTCCCATTTTTAATGGTTCGCTTTTCTCTTTGCGTTAATATCCGCTACACACTCATCCCCAGGCAACATATTACTAACCGCAACCACATTTTCACATATCATATACACATGATTAAAATAACACTCCCTCTCCTAGATAACACCTTACAGACATCCCTACTACCTCAAATATCCCTGTGTGCGGGGAGAAAGAATTTTCCGCAGCGTATGTTCTTACGTGTCGTCGAAGTCGACTAAGGGGCGGTGGTAGTTTGGGTTGGCCTGCCTACTACCATCTATTGCTTGCCAGGAATGCTAATGCAGCCCTCGGAGAAGGTCGTGATCGCCGTAACGACCTTCTAACTTTCGGCGAAACTGTATGAACTCGTAATGGGTACATGGAATGTCAGAGGAATAAAATGTGAGGAGAATAAAAAATGAGGAACAGAGGTGATGGATGTAGGTTTAGAAAGGGCAAATTTGATTTGCTCGCTGTGACTGAAACAAAGATGAGAAGAGGACAAGGTGAAATTAAGTGGTGTGAATGTGAAATGTGTGCGTGCTGGTGTGGAATGAGAATGAGAGGGAAGAAGAAGAGGGAACTTTATTTAGGTGACCTGTGGTATGAAGCTATGGAAGACTTTGATTGTGTGAGTCCTAGAATTCTAATGGTTATAATTTAAGTTTGATCAAGGTCAAAGGTATTTGTGGTTGTGACGTATGGTCCATCTGAGGGAAACGTTGCAGACGAGAGTACGATTTTTTGGGATAATCCTAACTGGATTTCTGGATGGGGTGAGTAGGAGCTTCAAGATTGATAGTTTTGGGGGACCTGAATGGTTGGATAGGTGAATCAAAAAAGGGATGGTATATACAAGGTGTTTTGGGGTGGCGGGAGAAAATGAGGATGGTAGGAAGGTGATTGATTTCCGTGAAGAGAGAGGTATGTGTGTAAAGTAATACTTTCTTTTTTAAACACAAGAGTATCCATAAGTATACTAGAGTTGGTGTAGGTAGAGATGGTAATCGAGTGAAAAGTAATGATTGATTTAGTGTTGGTGAGAAGGAGATGTTGAAGATGGTGTTGGATGTTAAATCAGTTAGGGTTTAGGAATGGGATTTATCGGATCATTATGTGTTCTATGTAAAATAAGTTAAGTGGGGGCTTGGATGGAGAGGAAGGTGAATCGAAAGGAAGTAGTAAAATTAAGAGTGAGAAGTTAAGTGTGCAACGATAAAAAGGATAAGTATGTAAGAGCGCTCGGCGCTCGCTAGTAATTGATGTGAACAAGTTGATACTGACAAATCTGGGGGCAAAGTGAAGGAAGCAACTGTTAGCGTAGTGCAAAGGAAGTGTGTGTATGTGCTAAAGTAGGAAAGTAAGAATGTTAACAGCGAAGGGGGAATGAAGAGGTGATGAAAGCGGTTAAAAGGTAAAAAAAGAAAGCGTGGTTGAAATGTACAAAAGCAAATGATGAAGATTCAAAAGAAAGATGCTTGGAATTATATAATGAGAAAAAAGAATACTAAAAGGTGTATACGTAGCAGAAAAAAACAAGAGTAAATGAACAGTTTGGAAGGCGAATGGAGAATGAGGAACATGACAAGGAAAAGTTAGGAAGCTCTTTCTGGAAAGGAAAGCGCGAAAGGTTTAAGAATGAGATATATAGGGGAATCTGCTTAGAGATAATGAATAGGCATGGTGCTTTTGTAACTGATTGAATCGGATGTGAGGCGAGTGTGGAAAAATGACACTTCGAAATCCTGCACAATCATTAACAAGTAATGGATGAGTGTTAGGTGACCATGTGTGCGGTTTTGATGGTGCACGAAGGAATAGGTATTGTTGGGGGATGAGGTTATTAGTATAGAGGAGGTAACTGGGTAGGGCGTGAGAAAGTTGAGAATGGTGAAGCTGCAGGGTATAAGCACTGAAATTACTAGTGAAATGGATCAAAGAGCGGAGGCGAGATGGTGATTGATTGGGATTGGAATTGTGTAATAAAAGCGTTTAGGAGGGTATAGTTTCCAAGGGAATAGGAGGAAGAGCGGGTAATAGTACCTGTCTAAGGTAAGGAGAAAAGGGGAAACCTGTAGTAAAGTTATAGGAAATTAAGTGTTATTGAGTGGTTGTAGGGAACAGCGTATATGCTGGTAGTTGTTGTCGAAAGAGTGCGTCGAGTGACTGAGGGACTGATTGGTGAAGAACAAGGTGCGTTTAGATGGAGAGGATGGTGTGGATCAAATCTTTACCATTGAAACAATTGAATTGAGAAAATGAGGGAGAAGAAGAATGAAATTTTTATTTACGTTTTATGGATTTGCCACCAGGCGTATGATAAGTTAATAGGGAAGCGTTATGGCAGGTGTTAGTGATACTATGTGTTGTGGTAGGCTCTGACAGCTGGAAATCAAAAAGTCATGTGCTACCGATAGTGAAGCGCTGTGTATACGAATATAATGGTGTCGAATGGTCGATTGGTTTTAGGATTATATCAGCGCGAGTAAGACAGGTTTGTGTTATGTCTCCTTGTATGTACAATTTGTATATGATGGGTTATGAAGAATTTGAGGTGGGGATGGCAGGAAGTATGGTGTTAGAAGGTGGAGAATGGAGTTGAGTTGGGGTGCCCTACCTATTAATGCGGATTGATTTGGTTCTGTGTGGCGATCTGAAGAGAGTTTGAGAGTGATTGATAGAGAGATTTGGCAGGGTGTGTGAAAGGAGGGGCTTGAACGTAAACGTGGATAAGAGTAGGTTATGGTGTGTTGAGTGAGGACACTCCCTCAGTTGTGAAGTTATTGTTGATGTGTAGCAGCTAGAACAAGTGTCTGAGTTTTAAATATTTAGGTGTATATGTGTGGATGATAAAGGGAACGGACGATGCCGAGTGTAGTAGGAAAGTGTGTGGAGGTGGGAAGGAAGGTGGCTGGTGCAATTAAATTCGTGGTGAATGCAAAGGGGACTAAAGTCTGAAGTGTGCTAGGGTCTTAACATGAAGGGTATGTTGTTACTGTGTTATTGTAAGGTAGTGAGACTATTGGTTCTGGCAATAAGAAGTATATGATCTAAAAGTTCAATGTGTTCAATGGACAATTTAGGTGTGCTAGGTGTGAGAAGAATTGAATAAAAGCAGGAATGAACGTATTAGAGAGCTTGTGTGGTGTGAAGAAAAAGTGTATTGAAGAGAATAAATGAAAGTTGTTGAGATGGTTTTGGTCATGGTGGAAGGATGAATGAATTTAGGTTTGGTTAAGGGATGTATGTGATGGTGAGTGTGTTGGGAACGCGACCGCTGGGAGACGAGAAAGGAAAGCGGATTAGTCGGTGAAGCCGAATGTCGAACGGAGAGAAATGTGATTTGGCAGAGGCGAGAGAAGAAGGTGCATGATAGGAGAGAAGGGCGGGTTTTTGTATGGGGGCATGGTTGTGGCTCACCTGCGCAGGGGATGAAACCTTACATTGAACGATTGCCATGGTGAGGTCCGTCGCGGTCCCAGGCTCTAAGGTGGATTTTCTGTCTGTGACGAGCTCTCACTAATAATGGTCAGAGGGGCGGTAAGGCTGGCTTTCTTTTCGACGTTTGTCTGTTCTCCTACTAGCTTTTCTTGTCCCGATGCTTGTACAAGCACCTACCCCCAATCTGGGGCAAAGAGAAGGGAAGAGAAGAAAAAGACAATTATATATATATATATATATACTATATATAATTTATATTATCATACTATATATAAATATATATATATATATATAATATATTTATATATATAATATATATATATATATATATAGGTGATGAAAGAATTTTTGGTAGGAATGGCAGTAGAGGGCGTTAGAATGAGGTAGAATGGAAGAGAGTGGAGGGTACCCTGTTTATTGTACACAGATGATTTAGTTTCTATGGTGAATTTGAAGTAAGTTTGTGAAAATTGGTAGAGTGGTGTGGCAAGGTATGTAAAAAGAAGGGAGTTGAAGTGAATGTAGATAAGAGCAAAGTAATGGTGGTAAGGGAGGAGAGGTCGAAGATGGTGAGCAATTGAAACATGTGTCAGAGTTTAAATATTTAAGCTATTATGTTGGATGAAAAGAGAACGGATGATGCTGAGTGTAGTAGTAAAGCTGTGAGTGGTAGGAAGGTGGCTAGTGCAATTGAATTTTAGGTGAATGCTTGGGACTAAGTCTTGAGTGCGCTATGGTTCTGCATGAGGGTATGTTAGTACCAGTGTTTACGTATAGTAGTGAAACTAGGGTGTTATGGTGTTGAATAAGAGGCATAGATCTGAGGTACAGTTTGTTCAGATAGATAATCTTAAGGGCGTGTTAGGTGTGAGAACAGATAAAATAGAAAATGTGAGTTACGTGGTGTGAAGAAAGGAGTAAATGAAAGAATGAGTGGTTTGGCAAATTGGAAAGGATGGATGGTAGTCGATTGGTTAAGCGGTTGCATAGTGATGGGAAACCTAAGAAAAAGTAGATTGAGTCAGTAAAAGATTGTCTGAAGGAATGGAACGTGAATTAGGTTCAAGCAGAAGAAAGGATATAAATAGGAATAAACAGCATGAAGTTTGATAAGAAGTATCGATTGTGGCCTGGCACAAGGGATGAATCCTGACAATGACGAGACACCACTAGTAGGGGTCTGTCGCGGTGCTATGAATCTCTAGGGTGGATTTTGTCTGCAACAGGCTCGCACTTGGGTACGAGGGGAGGGTATGATTGGACTTTCTTTTCGACTAACGTCATGTTCTTCTACTTCCCTATTCTGTTTCTGGTGCATGATTGCGCACCACCTACAGTCTGTGGGGATCAGAGGAGAGGAGAAATATAGATATATAGTATAATATAGTATATATATTAAATGTAGTAAATGATATATGATCAGTAGATATGATGCTATATATATAGAATTATATATATATATATATATAATATATATTATATATAAATATATTATATATGATATATATATAGTTATATTATATAGTATTTATATATATATAAAATAATAATATATATATATATATATATATATATATATATATATAATAATATATATATAGCTGCCAGATTACTAGCGCATATCAGATCTCTCGATACCGATTAATCAGAGCATGACTAATTATTTATCGAAAGAATACTAGGACCTAGTTTGAGAAGTAACTACCAGTACTAGAGCTTTTCGATTTAATAAATTAATATAAAGGGCTTTTATCATTTACGTTGTAAGCAATCCTTAACAAAATCAACAACATTGGAAAAAAAATTGTAATCAATTCAAATAATAATAATAATAATAATAATAATAATAATAATAATAATAATAATAATAATAATAATAATAATAATAATAATAATACCTTAAAGCCTCTATGAAGCCTGTTCCTCATAATGGCAATGAATTCTTTATAACTCAATTGTCCATCGCCGTCATCGTCGAAGATTTTGAAGACCGTGTCAACGATGTGATCACTTAATTCTTGACCCGTGCAAATCTTCACCGCCCTATGAAACTCGTCTGCAAATTATTATTATTATTATTATTATTATTATTATTATTATTATTATTATTATTATTATTATTATATTATTTATTATTATTTGAATAAAGTTAAATAACGTATTTATATGCGATTTGTTTTAAATGTTTAATATATTAAATTATATTTTTATTACAAAATAATTCCAGGCTACTCATAATTAGTGCACAAAATATTATATATTTGATATGTGAATAATAAAGACTATAATTAATCAAAAGAAAGAAGGAAGGAAAAAATCAGGAAGCATATTCTGAAAGGATGAAATCCTAAATTATAAAAAAAAATCAGGAAGAATGTTCTGCCAGGAGGAAATCCTAATTTATAAGGAAAAAATCAGGAAGCATTTTCTGCCAGGAGGAAATCCTAATTTATAAGGAAAAATCAGGAAGTATATTTTGACAGGAGGAAATCCTATTTATACAGCAAACACAGGAAGCCATATTCTCCAGGAGAAATCCTAATTTATAAGGAAAAATCAGGAAGCATATTCGATAGGGGTAAATCCTAATTTATACCGTACTTAGCTACTATTTACATGGTGACTGGGGGAATTTAAAACCTTATATGGTTCATTGGAACAGAATATTCAGTATATATATATAATATATATATATATAAATTATACCATATACAATATATAATATAATAATAATATATATAAACCTTACTCATTTATAACATATATATATATTAGATCTATATATATAACACATAACTCACAACTATTATATTATATAGTTTATAATATCCACCATTATATATATATATATATATATAATATATATATAGGTTTCATATATGTAATATAAATATATACGTATATAATATATATATTGGGTTTTGATAAATCAGGTGGACATTATACAAAATAAAAACCAATGTCAAAGAAATAAAACGTAACAAAAGGACCGTGTATGGAAAACATCTTAGGAGTGGAATTACAGATATAAAGTGAGAAATAGGGTAAAATAATACAATTATCACAGTCTGTAGCTCAAAACTACGCTCTATAGAACTTGCTCTTAGTAGTAGTAGTAGTAGTAGTAGTTCCAAAAAAATTAAATAAAAAAAGGATATTAGTTTGTGTCTTTATAAATCATAAAAGATATTTTAAGTAGAAATAGCAGCAATAGTAGTAGTAACAGTATTAGTAGTAAAGAGAATGAAGGTAGTTAAAATGAAAAAAAATTGCAGTATACTAAAAAAAAATGAACAATGAGGTTTTAATATTTCATAAAGAATAAGTTCCAAGAGAGAATAATAAAAAATAAGAACCGAAAAGGTCGGAGGAGAAATACAAGACATATTTTTATCATTCGGTATTGTACAATTCAGCATAAAGTCAAACTCATGTTGCTCATAGTTTGGATTGTGAAGTTGTTTGAAAAAACGAAAATAAAATTTGAAAGCAATTTGGTTAATGAAAGGAAAATTTTATTAAGGAAAAAGCCCAATAACATAGAACATCTCGTTCAAGAAATTAAAGTGTGAGAGTTTGGTATAAAATGTTGTTATTGCTGTTCTTGCTGCTACTGATGTTTTAAAATTTTTCAGCTTAAATTTCCTCACCCTGCGAAATGGGTTGATCGGCAAGCGTATACATCTTCATAGCGATGGAGAAATCATCCAACGTGTTCAGAAATTGGCAAAATGACTTGAATTCCACGAAAGTGATACCAATCTCCTCCGGAAGTCGATCCAAAAGTCTCTCAAGGTACATCTCGTACCTGAAATATTTATCAATTTAGTAAACATTATAAGATATGCAATAACTCGGCAATGAAAGATTTAAGTTAACAAAATAATAACAAACACACTTTCCCCAAGCTAAATTTACATACATAAAAAAAGAAAAAAATCAGATCTCGAATAACCCACATTATTTATTTATTTCCCCAAGTATTGACCTCTATTGTTATACTTACACTTAATGTTCAAGAAACTGAATGGCAAGTTTCCTGTCACTCAGGGGGTTTTGACCAATGTGAGAAAACGGATAAAGAAAACAATAATACGTAATTGGCTAAATGCTCTAACGTCATAGTTATACTAAGGGAGAAATGGATGAATAGGAAAATTATAAATAGATGAGAAAGGTAAATAACGGATGGGAATGTCAGAGCATTATTGAACCTAAACTTGAGAAACCTTTCACAAAGATAGGTCACCATAATATACCTATTAGACTGCCACAGAACCAAGCGAGGAACGTTTAGGGGTTGTTGGACTATTAGCCAATTACTAACTTTGGAACAGCTATTAACTCATTACTTAAGTTATTTAAGCTATTGGTAACATATTAAAGTTACACGTCTTTTCATTTACTTAAGCACTTTATTATTAAAGAAAATAACCACACGATCAATCGATTTATTTACAATAATATACAATTAAAATAATAAACTACTTGATCAAATATAATAGTTTAAAGCATAAACGCTTTAAACTTAGTGTTTATTTTGAAAGTAGAAGATAAATGAAAGAAAAAAACAAACAAAAAACACGTTTTATCGTTTAAAATTAATACAAAATGATTCTTCTTTTAGATTTTCAGATTTAAAAAAAAATAAATAAACAAAAATAAAAAAAAAATAAAAAAAGATAAAAAAAAAAAATAATTTCGCTCAAACTTAAAAAAAAAAAATAAAAAAATTATAATAGTGGAAGAAAAATGATAAGACCACATGAGGCAGCGATGGACGCAATGAATTTGACCAGAGTATTGCCTGACCCATGTAGCGCTATACAAGGTCAAGAAGTTAAAAAAAGCAGTAAATGAAAATAAACAGATGATATTCAGAGTAGGAGTAAAGAATAGTCAAGAATCATTAGACATATCATTAGAAAGGGAACAACTGATGAAAAATCAAGTTAACCAATAGATAACGTTCATACAGGTGAACTAACACCAGTAGTCTGTTTCCCTTTCCGTCCGGAAACAGAGTGGGGCGCGGAAAAATTTTTTTGATTGATATAAAAAATAATAATAATAATAATGAAAGAATAATAAATAATACATCATAAAATAAAAAATAATAAAATAGATAAGAATAATATCAATAAATAAAATCTTTCTACTACTTTTCTGCTCCGGTGTAGTGCTCACGTTACGACACCTCCACCCTAAAATCGTGGTGCAATAGAAGGAAGCATAACATAAATCACTTTAGGACATAAGTAAGTAATAATAATGCATAAATATGAATAATAATAAAGAATAATAATAATATGAATCATAATACTAATGTAATAATTAATATGATAATAATATATACCAAATAATTCGTATATAGCGCTGGTGATTTTACTGAAAGAAGTAGAGGGGTCCCAGTCGAAGAAACATCTGGCTTCAATACCTTTCAAGGATAAACTCACAGTATGAATTTAAATATTGGGTTGACTAGTTTAAGGAGGATTATTATTATTAAAGTCCTGCCCACTCTGTGAGAAGACTGGAACCACGGACTCGTTGTTGAATGGTCATGAGCCATTTTTTAAGCATTAGCAGTGACTATTCTGTAGTCGCATACGACTATGTTAAGAAGTAGACACCAGCCTTTTATATTTTAATCGCTATGATTTTATAGAGGTAATTCAATATTTAAATTTGTTTTTAAAATTAGTTTTAATTTATTTTAACTTCAATTAAAAATTAATATATGGGTTTTACTTGGACAAATAACAGTTGTCCCAGGGTTATTTACATAGGAAGAATATTATTAGTGGATATTTACATACACATCAATAAAAATTTCCAATATAAACTTAACATAACTTAAACACTATTCATTTCAAAATAATCATGTTATTTTACTTACTGATCAGACCCAAGATAAGTATATCGCAGCAGAATTTTTGCGAAATCTAGCTCAGATATAGTTGGAAGACCTTTAGAAAATTCGTTAAACTCGATCTCAAGAACCTCAGTTTGAAGATTTTCCATGAAGCTGTAGTATTAGCAGTAATAACAAATCATTTAATTATTATTAATTATATTAAATTATTGTAAATTATTATAAATTAATAAATTATTACTAAATTATTAAATAAACAATTCTAAAGAATTTTTTATGAGACAAAGAACATGTCTTACTTTAAAACATGAAATTAATTTTCCTTATGAATTTCAGTTTACATACTAAATATGGCCTACTACGTCCTACAAAATCACACCCTCTCTCATGCCTCTAGCATAAGGGGGTCCATTCAATTGGATACGAAACCACGTCCACGGTGGCTAGAATTTCTAAATGCGTTGGGCAAAAGCAGAGTATGCTATTAAGCCTAGATAATCTTTGCATTATAATCCACTTGTAGTTTGGAAATGCATGTAACACAATTTCACCTGACCAGGACCCTACTATGGTAGGTAATGAACCCTCCCAAATTCATGGAATACAGGTTCGGTGACAACAAACTAACTAACTAACTATTATGATATAATCAAATTTTTAGATGGATCATTGAAATGAAAACAAAATGCTAATTACTTTTGTTTAATTTACGAGTAATATTCCATATATTATTAAATATAATATGAATGGGATTCAACTATTCATTAAAAAATATATATATATATTGAGCATCTAAGGTCAAAGGATACCTTGACTTAAGAACTTGTGTTTAAGTATTCATGACAAATTTACAACACTACAATAAGCACTGCAACTGACCAATATTCAACACAGGCAAAAATGTAATAAAAAAAAAATTATTTACGTTTGGAAATCCTCGAATTTCAGGTCTTGTTTTCCCTTTTTCCCGAAGAAGTGAACCAAAAGCATCGTATCAACAGCATGACTTTTCTGAAGTTCATCTTCCACTTCTTCAATGGCCTCATCTTTAATAATAATAATAATAATAATAATAATAATAATAATAATAATAATAATAATAATAATAATAATAATAATAATAATAATAATAATAATAATAATAATAATATAAATAATAAATAATAAATAATAAATAATAAATAATAAATTATAATTATAATTATAATTATAATTATAATTATAATTATAATTATAATTATAATTATATTATAATTAATAATAATAATAATAATAATAATAATAATAATAATAATAATAATAATAATAATAATAATAATAATAATAATAATAATAATAATAATAAAAATAATTATTTTTCTTTTTTGAGTTAATGTCCAGGGACCTCCACAGCACACAGGAGTGTGGCTATACCGTGTCAGTACACTAATTAGAGGGGAAGTCCCTAATGAAACAAAATATGAACAGAGCTGAGATGGTTAGATCTTATACAAGATGTTCAGTTTCAACAGGAAAGAAAGTGAAAAGATTCGGGTAAGATGTGCGAAAGGCGATGCTGGAGAGGTATAGTGAGCACATCAGGAAAGAACTTAACTTCTAAGGATCGAGATGGCCTCGCAACCCACAAAAATATGAACGACTGTAAGAGCACAATTGGAGGAGCAAAATGGGCAAGGCGGGGGAAGACTCCGCGACATAAGAAATCCATGGGTAAGGTTGGTATGACCCAGACGCAATCGCGCCAGAACCACCTCCAGGAGGAGACTCTTTCTACTAGATGATAACCACCGTCCAATGACGGGTTTGACCTTCCGTAGTTTGGCGCCACGAGCATCCTCTGCCCAACATGTTTGCTAGCCAGAGAGGAAAATCCAAAGTAAAGCGATGGAGAAATCTGTAGCAGGGAAATGGCCCAGGCGTACAGCAGGAGGAAGGTAATGAGCACTCGACACCATATGCGTTGCCGCTTGTTTGGCCTCCCTATCGGCTTGTTCATTTCCAGGAACACCCACATGGAAGAGAACCCAACAGAACTCAATTCTGTGCTTCATCATAGGAAACAAGCAGGGGGACTTTTGAATGGCAGAGACCAAAGGGTTTCGGGCTGGTCGGTCAAGAAACGCCTGAAGTTCTTCTAGAATCGAAAAAGATTGTAGTTACCCTCAGGGTGATGGTACTGATTCTGCTCACCGCCATGGACACCGCTATCAGTCCAGCCGAAAAACAGACGTATACGGTGGAAGGGGAATGGAATACAGTCTGCTCCGGAAAACTGGCGCGAGCCCCCACTCCTCCCCGTTTTTGAACCATCGGTGTAAACTGCTATAGAGTTGCAATAAACCTCCGTGTGTACATAAAGGAATCCTTTAACTGTAACGGGTGTGCCTCTGCCTTTTGGTTAAGATTGGATCTCGCTGCAACACATCCAGAAGCGGATATACACAATATTGATAAAGAGAGTAGGAAATCAAAGTAGCCTGACCGCTCGGCTGAGGAAAGGTCAAGGAAAGAGGCGAAGCATGCGAAGACAAGCCCAGCAAATGGCAAATAAGAAGAGTTTGTGATGGACTCATCTCTAAATTAAAGATTGTCAAGGCCGATGAGGTTAGGAACCTGAATACGGAGGGAAATAATGAGCGTTACATGAGGCTGCTGCCCTGCCGCAGGGACAGGCAGCATCAACCTTCTGTCCTCCAACCTCCAGGCTTTCTCGAAGGAACGAAATGCTCCCGTGGCATCTAGACCTTCGTCTGAATTGGGTTAACACAGTGTAGGACCAAAGGGAAAAAAATTCATGAAGTAAAAATCATTTGTGGAGTTGAACTGGGAGAAATTAAAAAAATTTTACCTAACGCAGGTTAAAAGAAATATGCAATAAAATAATGTATATCACAAAATATATGTCCAGTTAATATTAAATATTTACAAGTTAAAAATTGTAAATGATAACTTTTCAAATCGACTCTAGCATCAAACATTTAATTATATTTTCAGTTTTTACAAACGATGCCACCACTCACGGGCAAGGGCCCTTTTCAAGGAGGGGCAAAAAAAATATACAATTACCAGATTAAAAATATAATTATGATTTTTAAAATGTAATTTATTAAGAAACATAACTGGAGATAGTATAAAATTCTTTAGTTTCATAGTAAAACGGCAAATTTTCAACACTTCCTTCACCTTTTTCGTTAAGTCCTCCTTATCCAAAGGAGAGATGCATATTCAATAGAACTTTTAATTTTATAGCATAGCTACTTTCCCTAATTCATGCTTTTTCATGGGTGGGATTTTCGATCGACACGTAGTTAGCGTTAATTTTCTCAACAGTTCCATGCAGCAACCTCTATAACCCTCCCCCCAAAAAACGGACGGATTTCCCGAAAATAACACAATCAACGTACAAATTCCATCACAGCAACTCTATAACCTTGACGGATCTCCTGAAAATAACACAATCAACATGCAAATTCCATCACAGCAACTCTATAACCTTCACGGATCTCCCGAAAATAACACAATCAACGTGCAAATTCCATCACAGCAACTCTATAACCTTGACGGATCTCCTGAAACAGCAGATTGAGCTGGAGTCATGCCGGCAGTAGCTATTTTGCTACATCAAGGGATTGGGGATTCAACTTAAGGGAAAAAAAAAAAAGAAAAAATCAAAATTCTCTAGGAGAAAAAACTAACCTTAACGTTTACTTCTCAAATAAGGTTTGCCAACGAACTTGTGCAGTGCGGTGTGTAGTGAGGTACAAAACACAATTTCAGTGTCCCAGTGTGCTGCTGGTGCACTATCTTTTGTCGCGGTATAGTGCTCGGCCAATCCTATTCTCATATAAGCTATTCTTTACAGCATAACTTTCTATTTCATTCAAGCTTAAAAATTTTACCAATTAATAATAATAATAATAAATTAATAATAATAATAATAATAATAATGAATAATACATAATAGTCCAATAACTATAAAATAATAATAATATATAATAATAATTAATAATAATAATAATAATAATAATAATAATAATAATAATAATAATAATAATAATAATAATAATAATAATTTCTTTCTTATATCTTCACCCACGAATCTCCACAAGTGGCAACAATATAACACATGGCAAACAAAAAAGAAGTGTCGAAGCCCGTCCACAGCCACAAAATCACCCTAGAGCTTCACAACACCGGCGACAGGAACCATCACTGTGGTGATTCAGTCAATAATCAGGGTTGATATCCCCTTGGGGCAAGCCGATGCGACTTTTGTTGCTCTACCGATTTGAGCCACGGTAGCGGCTCTAAACCTTTTTACATTCCTTTCCATTCAGGAAACTATTTTTGTTTTCCACGTACTCAATTCCACTTTTTCATAAAGGTCTCCAGACCGCCCGATTTCCAATAAACCACATGACACCTCCAAAAATGAATACTAACGCTAAACCCAGCAAGAATAGTGATCATCCATCTCAATATGACTCAAACAATCTTGATACACAATTTATTCTTTTATTCACGCCTTTCTTTCATACCACCAGCTCCCAACTGACTAACAATGCCCATCCATCCCATTGGTTATCAATCTTCTAACAACCGTAACAAACCCCTAAGATTAATTATATGTCTGAATAACATTGTACTTTAGATCAATATACCTCTTATTCCACATAAGTTTCCGCTTCGATATATATTAAACACTGTAGCAAAAACTATACCCCTTCGATAGCAGAAACCAATATGCCAGCACTCAATACTTAAGTCTCTTATAGCATTCACCAAAAACTTAATTGTACCAGCCACCTTCAAATTACCACTCGTAACTTCCCTCCTGCCTACCTTAATCTGTATCATAAGTCCAATTCAATCACAACATATAGACCCGAAATTAAATTTAAGGGACCTCAAATGACTTGTTAGTTCAGCGCTTACAGAGTTATCAACATGATTTCACCTGCAGAACATTCACAAAGCACATTCAATCAAAACTCGGGTTTGAGCTACCCAAAAACCAGAGCAAAACCCAACAAAAACCCAACTTCCTGGGTTTTTGTTCTCTAACTTCTAATTTGAATTGTAAGAGGGTCAATGTAAAAAGGAAGACCATAAAGGTAAAAACCATGGTGTTCATAAGCCAGTATATATTTGAATGATAAAAAAAAATTTATTTTTTAATCGTATGCATTAAAAATCGAAGTATTATAGTCCAAACTTTATGCAGCTGAGGTAAATGTGTAGTATATATAAATTCAGATTTGGCACCCTAGGTCATTCCCCCAACATCCCAAAAAAAAACAAAAACAAAAAAAAAGACAAAAAACAAAATCAAGGCCACATTATCCTTAGTCTTTTCTCTGGTAGTTTATCAAAGATAATATTATTTTTTATTTTTATGCAAAATTTATAATCAATTTAATTTCTAAAAATTTTAAGATTGATCGTGAAATATAGTCAACTTTTGAACTGAAGGTAAAAATATATAATAATATGATCATAGCAAGGCTACCAACTCCGCCCTCCCCCCCAAATACATAAAAAAACAAAAACAAAAAAAAAACAAAAAAAAACAAAATCAAAGGCCACATTACCCTTAGTCTTTTCTCTCAGGCAATTCTTCAAGAAATAATAAAATTTTTTTGCTAATTTCATAAGTTGCCTGCTAAAAGATGATGATGGACTTTCTTACTTGAATAAAGTATGTTATTTTAAAACAATATGTATATGAATACTATGTATCAATACTCTGAATCGTATTATTTTTTGATCTCGAGTGCTCCAAAAGCATCTCTTGCATTCAGCCTTTTTTCGTCTTTCCAATCTATTCTTCCTTAATTTGATCCAATAGATACCCAAACGTTGGAAAAGAAATCATTAATCCCTAATTATATACCTTGAGACTGTACATTTCTCTAAAGTGGCATTTTAAACCCTTTCTATTGTTTATTTGTGTTATATTCTCTTCTTGCAGTAATACAAAGAACTCTTACTGATGGTTGCGTCACTTTAAATACTGTCCATCCTCCAAACCTCTCCCCATTCACTAGCCCTCTATCCATCTTCCTCGAATGAACTTTGGCAATTTATAAATATCCTGCAACTATATGTTTTAAGATTTATTAATTAAAATATCTCAATCAATAATAAGGATATCGGAAAGTTAAAAACATAACATTTGTCTAAATAGGAAAGCTTGAAGATTTTTGGAATAAACGATTTAAATATTAAATATATATATATTCATATATATATATAAATATATATATAATATATATATATATATATATAATAATATTATATATATATTATATAATATATATATATATATAATATGAACTATATATATATACTATATATAATTATATATATATATATATATATATATATATAATAATATAATAGTATAAATTATTATTAGTATATAATATAATATATATATATATACTGTATAATTATATATATATATTATAATATTATTAAAAACAATAACAACTAATACACAGATATTATAATAGTAACCAACATAATTATCAAACTAATATAATACTAATTACTAATACAAACAACCAACACATAGGTATATATAATATACTATATATAACAATAATATTAATATATATATTTCTTTCTATTCTTTCATTTTGTTTCCTTCTATTTTCCCAAGAATTGGGAGTAAGGTGCGTCAAGCATCGGAAAAGAGAAGGCTTAAGTAGGAGAGAATATGAACAAACGAGTCGCAAAATGAAAGACCCAGCCTACCGCCCCCAACTGATGTACCAATAATTAGTGACAAGAAACGTTCGTCACATGATCAAGAAATCCCACGCCGTTCCAGAAGCTATCATGGGACACGCGAACGGACGCCCTCACTAATGGTAAAAATCGTCAATGTGGTTTCAATCCCTCAAGGCCAGGTGGGAGCAACACCAAATGCCCAATAGACAGACACCCCACCAATCTCTCCTATCATGCACTTTATTCTCGCCATCTGCCAATACATCCACCCACTCTTCTCTCCTTTCAGACATGTGCGAATTCACCGCACTCCCGATCCACTTTCTCTTCGGTCTCCCAGCCGGTCGTTCCCAACACACTCACCACCACTAAACATCAGCATTAACCAACCGATTATCTATTCATCCTTCCACATGACCAAAGACCATCTCAAAATTCACTTTCATTATTCTCTCATTTACCTTTCTTCACCACCACACAACAATAATACTAACCAAGTTCGCCATTACTCGATTTATTAATTCTTCTCACTCCTAACGCGCCCCTAAAGGATTGTCCATCTGAAACACAATGGAACTTTATATCTATACTTCCTTATTCCAGACCAATAGTCTCACTACTAAATACATGAACACAAGTAACAACATACCCTTCATGTAGACCCTATGCGCACTCAAGGGAACATAATAAGTACCTTTTAGCATTCACCAACGATTGTAATTGACCAGCAACCTTCCTGCCATTCACAACCTTCCTACTACATCCTACATCATCATGCCGTTCCCTTCTCATCCAACATCATACCCTAAATATTTAAACTCAGACACTTGCTCCAGCTGCTGACCATCTAATTATGTAACTATACTACTGAGGACTGTCCTCACCAACAAACCATAACCTTACTCTTATCTAGTTGTTACTTTCAAAAAACACCCTCCTGAATTTACCCATACCACAGCAAATCTCATAACATAACCAATCTCTTCAAACTTCTTCTTCAGAAATCTGCCCCACCAGAATCAACTCCATCCAGCAGAAGAATATCCACATCGATAGGCACATCGCCGCCCACCTCCATCGCTCCATTATACTCCCGATACGATTCTAACACACAATCTTAACCTGCGCCATCCCGCCACCTACGAGTATGTTCATATCATAAACCCCATCCATATACAAAATAATGAAATAACCAGGAGAACATTAACAGCCAACACTAGTCTCACTCCGCCATAGTAAATTCCTAACATCACCATTACACCATTGATTCTCTACAACCGTTCACTATCGTCAAATACATACTTTTGCTTCCATTCATAAGCCTACCACCAAACACCATAGTATTCACTCAATACCTGCCATTAAAGCTTCCCTATTAACTCTATCATACGCCTGTCTGCAAATCCAAAAAACCTAAATATAATTTATCTTCTTCTCCCTCATTTTCTCAATTCATTTGTTTTAATGTTAAAGATTTGATCCACACATCTCTACCACTCCTAAACGCACCTTGTTCTTCACAAATCAGTTCCTTCAGTCCCTCGACGCACTGGAAATAAGTTATTGCCAGTATCAACCTTCGCTATCTCCCACTCGTTACTTGTTATTCCCTATTTTTAATTTAGCGTTCTTTTCACTCTTACCAACTCATTACAGCTTCTACCACAGCTCTCCTCAATCCTTTTATATCGAAACTATACCTCATAAACGATTTGTTAATTACACAACTTTCCAAATCAAATCAATCACAACCGCGCTCCGTGCTTTATCAAATTTAACCAGTAATTTTCATCTATACCTAGCAAGTTTTTACCATTCGTCAACCGTCTCACTCTACCCATTACCTCCTCCTTACTAATAACCTTCATCCCCAAAATACCTATTCCAATTCTATGCTACATCAAACCCACACACATTCACTAACACCTATCATTAACTGTTAAATATTGTGCAGAAATTTTCGATTAGTGTATCTTTCCAACACTCCCCTCACAATCCATTTCATCCAGTTACAAAAGCACCATCCCTATTCATATTCTAAGCAGATTCCCCTTAAATTCTCAATTCTTAACCTTTCGCGCTTCCTTCCAGAAGAGCTTCCTTATTCCTATGTATGTACCTTCATTCATCCTCCTAATACCAAACATTGTTCAACTATTACCTCTTGTTTTTCATTCCTTCGTATGTTAGCACCTTTTAGTCTAAAGTAAATTTCTTTTTACCTCCTTATAGAATAATATCCAAAGCATCTTTCTTTTAAAGAAATTCAGCCATACCATATTGCCCATTTTAGTCATTCAACCACGCTATTTTTTTACTTTTCCAATATTCAAAAATCACCTCTTGTCATCTCTCACCCCATTCGCTGATTAACATCTACATATACCTACTTTACTCACATCCACACACATTCCTTTGCACTACACTAACACTTGCTTCCGTCATTTGACCCCCAGATTTGTTCAGTATCAACTGTTCACATTTCAACCGATTTACTAGCGAACGCTCTTACATACTTATCCCTATTGTCTTGTTCACTTAACTTCTCACTTCTAATTTAATAACTACTAATCTTAAAATCGTATCACCTTCGCTCTTCCATCCACAACGCCTCCCACTAACTTAATTTTACATAGAGAACAACAAAATGACCCGATATCCCATTCCTAACCCCTCAGCGAAAATTCTGGAACATCCAAAACATATACTTCAACAGTCTCCTTCTTTCTAACCAACACAAGAATCCTCAAGTCATACTTTCCACTTCCCGCATAGCACATCACTACCTACCACAAACCTCTAGTATACTTAGTGATACTCTTGGTTTAAAGAAAATATTAATTACACTCAACAATGACGGTCTAAGTCTTTATTTTCAACATTCCTACCATTCTAAATTTTCTCCCGTCACCCCAAACCACCTGTTATGCCATTCCCTTTTTTGATCACTTATCCAATCACTTCCCCCAAAACATATCAATCTGAAGCTCCTACTCACCCCATCATAACATCATTCAGATTACCAAAAAAAATCTCATCTCTTCAACGTTTCCCTCAGATGGACCATACTTTCACAACCACACATACCTGACCTTTTCAAAAACTAAAAAAATTTAACAAATTAGAAATTCTAGAGACTCAACCAATACACACAGAAGTCTACCATAGCTTTGACCAAGAAGTACTCATCAAAAATTGGGCAAACTGTCCTCTACTCCCTCTCTCATTCTAGACCTTCTACTCCGTACTACTCAGTGCACGGTCTCGATACACATATTCACCACTATCTTACCTTGTCATCTATATTTCTCAGATCACAAGCAGAAGGCAAATCAAATATAGCACCTTATCATTAAATAAACATCCATCAGCCTCATACTCCTACTCTCTCTCTATACATATCTAATTGTATCTCCTCTTGACATTTCCTCATGTACTCACATTACGATTAATAATCAATATCTACATTTTAGTCTATCGTGCCAGAAATTTCGTACGTCAGGTCGTTTACGGTATCGATCATACGATCCATCTCCGGATGCGTACGTTGTTGTGGCTTTGAAATCTAGACAATTCTTAGCAGAGATCAGGGTAGGTTGTTAGGACAAGTTTCATCCTCTCAACTACCATCGCTCGCGCGCGCCTTTAGTCGGTACATAACTTGCTACAGACAGCTAGGACAGTGACTCGGGTGGGGCATGTCGTTTGCATGCCCCCGCAAACATCAAGTTGGATATGTATAGTGTAAGGTAATAGCAAGCTTTAGGGTGGTGTGAATGTGTGGTTATTCTATGAAGTTGGAAACTTATGTTGAACGAAATTACCTTTTAATATCTAATGTGTATATGAATATGTGTGTAGAAATGGTGGTTAAGTAATATGTTGCCTGTGAAGGTATGTAGATGTGTAAAGATACTAGATGAACGCAAAAAGAAAGATATCCGCACCATTAATAATGGGTATGTAAATTTTACTGGCCATAATGCGTAGTGTATACTCTCCTCCTCATATATAGATATATATACATATATATATAATATTATATTAATATCATATATTATATATATATAGATTATATATAATAAAATATAATGAAATATGTTATAATATATAATAAGTTATAATATATAATATCTATACAGATATAATAATAATAGGTATTATTTATACAAAATTATTAAAAATATTATATAATAAATACTAAATATAACTATATATAACATATAAATTAGTTCATATTAATATATTAGAACATAATATTATGTATAAATCTTACTTATTATACGAGATATCATACAATAGTAAATTACACATATGGTTATATACAATTCTAATGAGTATTAAAAATGTATTATTCAAATATAAGACTACACTATTTCCATAATTTCTGTCTCGTAGTCATTTAAGTTTACCTGTTATAGTTAATAGCTTGAAATTACTCATTTTATTAATTTATTTTAAAATTATGTAAAAATAATTAAAAAAGCACTGATCATTAAGCCAATCCAATATTTTCATTTATTATAAATAAATTATATAATTATATTAAATATATTTATTAATATAACTATTTAATTATAATATATAATATACTACTATATATTGGAATAAAATTAGTATAAATAATTCAATATATTACAATTGTTATTTGTGAAAAAGTTTTTATTATTAGCTAAATACTGACTATCGAAAATAATGATATATCTACCTTTTATAGTATTCGAATATACAATTAGTATAGAAGGAGTTATTAAAAGAGGTAAGTACCCTAAAAAACAGGTATTAATTTAATTATATTTAATATAAGTAATATAGGCTCGTAATTATTCCATTCCTAATTATTATTATTATTATATTTAATTATATTAATTTAATATTAATTAATATTATTATGATTATATTTATAATTAATTATATAATTATAATTTATCTCCATATACGTTACTCAGGGCCTTTTAATATTTACTCTATAATAGGGTATGATAGTACTTTTTATAAGGATTTTAAATTAACCCATATACTGTGATATAAAATGTTCTGGTGTTGTTAAGAAATGACTTATAAGAAGGACATAGATTTAGTAGGTGGAAATATAGTCTAAGTAGTATTATTACTTCTCGTAATAGTCTCGAGTGTATATATAATATTACCTATTATACTACTACATATTGTGAGTAAACGTTTATGAGTATGGCTAGTATATTAAAGTATAGGTACACTAATGATATACCTCACTAATAATGTACCCTAATTCATACTCCATATTATAATAGCTCCTCTCAAATGGCTTTGTCATATTCACTGGATTATTCCTTGCGCAGTGCCTATCAAATAAAGAACATCGACTAATTTATGCTTTTTCATCTCCGCAACAAGGAGCGTGTAGGTAGTAAAGACTCCACTTCGAAATCATTAAACACATACATAAGACAATAAGTATAGCATTATAGACCAACTAATGGTTTTCCATCGCCCCATATAAATGGATTGTGAATTTAGTATTATAATTAGCACCTCAGCCATTCATACTGTGATAGTGAGGTGGCGAAATCACATTGATAGGTGGAATTTCCAATGCCTAGTGATGTTCAAGAGCGCCCTCAAAGAAATTTACATTTGGTGAGTCTCAGTTGTATTTACAAAGGATGTTTTGGATATTGGTAAACGGTGGTATCAGGGAATCGAGCAAAAAAGGACAATTGGTATGTAATTGAGGATTGTAAGTTATGAGAGTTACTTGATCGCTCTTCTCTACTGTGACTCAATAAGACTTATAATTTTCTCCGTGGCACTAGTCCTAATGTTAGCCATAGTAGCTGTAAATAGGTATGTGATGAAGTAATAATTTGCTGTTACGGTAATGATGGGCCCTGCATAGCATTACAGCACCCTTAACGCTGCCGATTCCAACATTCAAGAGATAAGGTTTCTTGTGTATGAAGAATGTTTCTGAGGACTCATTGTCGGTACTTTATATGCAAGGAGAAATTCCTCATATTTTTCACAAGTATAATGCGCAAACTGAAGTGTGTGTCTAAACAGGGCTCATATGTTAAAGCCGTTTCTCTCAGTATACTTACTGATTAGTTGGGTTGATATGATGTAACTCCCAAATGTAATATATGGATGATGGATTTCGTATTTAAGGGAGTGTCCAGAAATGGAAAGTTACGTGTGATATATATGGCTCGATCAGCAGATGCGATATGAGATAGAATATTGAAGACGATATCATATTCGAAAAACTACAAAATAAATGAGTATTTGTCAATGTGCAGGTGTCTGATATGCTGCTCAGTTTTAAACTAATACTAATAGTGTTCGGTGTATGATATTGTTTTTGATGTGTTAATGTCTCCTCTTGGCTATTATTGATTTTGTTTACAAAGGAGAGGTTGAAATTTCTCATAATCAGTTGAATAAGTTTCTGGGAGATTGAAATATGATGTAGCGTTTAAGAGGCTAATCCATATGCTATAATTGATACGCAGATATGAATTGGATTTTTTTTCTGGAACAAATGTGTAGAACGTAATTCTGACAAAAAGAAATGTTATACCCATAGAAGGAATTAGATAACCCAAAAACCTCCAATTTAATAAGCGCCACCCAAAAACCACAGAATAGGGTTGCGAGTTTTATATTAAATCGAAAAACCCGGGTTGTTTTGCAACCCTGATCAAAGATAAGCTTATCTTAATCAGTTTATTTTACGTTGGCACAAAAAAACACCCTGGTCTATCAATTTGTCTTCCATTTAACAAAATAAACTACTATTTTCTTCAGAATTCCGGTCACCACAAGCATGGTCCAATCATGCTGTGTGTGTGTGATTGCCGGGTACAATACAGCAATAGGAGAGATCAAAAACGAGAAACCAACAGGGTACCCTCTACTCTCTTCATTCTCCATAAGCTGGACCCCTATCTTTAATTTCCTTCATCACCCATCCATATACAAATCAAATACATGGAGACATAACACATCAATGCCTCACCCCATATTAATGTTAAACCATTTCACTCTACAAATCACATTTATTTATTCTTAATACGCTCACTATCAACATGCATACTTTTGATTCCATTCAGAAGCCTACCACCAATACCATATATCGATAACACTTAATGATAATTAATTCTTTCTTTCCTATCTTTATCCTTCCGTGTTTTCCCACTAGTATGTGGTAGGGGTGCGTAACAGCATACTCATTCCTAGCAAGAGAAAAGTGGTAGTGGGTCATCAACCCCGAAAACCATTGTCCCTTTAGTCTCCTTCTAAAACACGCAGAACATACTCTGTTGGAATTCCATCTCCCCCACACACAGAGATATATAAAAGGTGTTGTCTGTAATAGCAGTATTAGTGTCTTATGATGTGTTAGTGATTCGAAGGGTCTACTCCCGTGTAAGAAGTATGTGTGGCTATGAGCGCAAGATGAGCAAACCATTGGGCACTGGAGGGTCATGGGATGTGCCCTACGCCCTAAACGTCCAATGGGAGGTAATCACATCGCTTCGAGAGCACTGCTTCCCTCAATCTGTCCTCTTAGTCGCCTCTTACAACACGCAGAACATACAGTATGGGTATTCTTGCACCCCTGGAGATAACCGACGTACAGGGATAATAATAATAATAATAATAATAATAATAATAATAATAATAATAATAATAATAATAATAATAATAATAATAATAATAATAATAATAATAATACCTGTTTTATTGGGACTGGTATTAGTAACTCCTTCCATTGCTCGACTAAGGCGATCTTTTCGAGCAGTGCTAAAGATCTTTTCCAGCTGAAATAATAATAATAATAATAATAATAATAATAATAATAATAATAATAATAATAATAATAATAATAATAATAATAATAATAATAATAATAATAACAATAATAATAATAATAATAATAATAATAATATTTTTGAAATTACTGAATCTCATATTTATATTGAAAGACCAAAGATTTGCAATGTCTAAAATAACAATTTGTAGCTATATTTATTTATAAATTAAATAAAGCAATACTAATATATATATATATATATATATATATATATATATATATATATATATATATATATATATATATATATATATATATATATATATATATATATATATATATATATATATATAGATAATTAATTAAAAAACTAAACCAACAAGTGCTTATTTAATACAAAATAATATTCATCATCACTGCCATCCATATCAGAGTTTTAAATCCCACAATAAAAAATGTACAATTACGTTATTCAAACAACAACAACGACGACAACATTATTATAAATTCTCAACGACAAAAGGAATTTAATATAAGAAAGGCAAATAGTAAATATTACTTTTTTGTTGTTTTTTTTTTTAAATGTCAATGTGGTTTATCAAATATGAAACATGAAGTCAAAAAAATATTAAATTAAAATATTAAAATTAAATATCAAAGAATTAGAAACTAGGAAATAATATAATAATAATAATAATAATAATAATAATAATAATAATAATAATAATAATAATAATAATAATAATAATTACTATTATAAATAAAAGCATAGCATTGAATCAATTATTAATTTAAGCGAATTCAAAAATCAAAATAAAACCAACATAACATAAAACAAATCAATAAAAATCTCGAAAAAAACAAGCAATAAAAAAAAATCAGTAAAGAAAAACTTCAATAACCATAATAGTTCAGAAATTTTTTTAACCTACGTATTCTAAACACCTTTTATTCCATATACACATAATATAATCAGGGCTGCAGAGCCATTATTTTACATAGTATATATATATAGTATATATAAATATATTTATAAATAAATATATAAAATATATACATATATATAATATATATATATATACGATTATATATATATATATATATATATATATATATATATATATATATATATATATATATATATGATATAGTATATATATATATATATATATATATATATATGTATCTATAACCGGATTCGGAGATGGATTTAAAATGATGGAATCGTGCTCGGAGCTGGAGAAAAAATTTACCAGCACCGCAGCCCTGATTTAAAATAACGATAGTATTCACCAGATGTTTTCAAAAATTTCTTTCAAAACTGACACATACATTCCCCAGGTTCACCAGTAGAGCGCTCACTAAGGAAGCTATATTGATAATTGGAGATCCTCAATAAATAGAAAAACTAAATTTTAATATATTTTCACAATTTAAATTCGATTACTACCTATCTCTTTATTTAAAGGAATACATTAAAAAATTGTCTCTTTATTTAAAGGAATACATTAAAAATTGTTAATTTATTTTCTTTAAATTCAGCCTCTCTATGAATCGATCACTGGACCTGCACCACACATTATGGCATAAGTTATTTGTTTTGCAATCATTATTCCTTAAACCTTTTCTTAGAAAGTGTGTCAGGATGAATAATAATAAATAATAAGAATAATAATGATGATAATGATTAATGATAATGATAATGATAATGATAATGATAATGATAATGTAATGATAATGATAATTAATGATAAATGATAAATGATAATGATAATGATAATTGATAAATCGATAATAATATAATAATAATAATAATAATAATAATAATAATAATAATAATAATAATAATAATAATAATAATAATAATAATAATAATAATAATAAAAGTTTTTACTCTCTCATGACGACACACAATTGTGTGAAGGAAATTCTATATTTTACATCTTTATTTCTCTTTTGTCCCACAGCATCAAACAACTAGACTTGTATTTATATTCACATATGAAGAGAAAAAAAATTTCAGATACACCTCAGATATAAAGTTAATTTTCTTTGGAGGGGTAGTTGAATCCCTACCCCCCCTTAGCCCTATTATGTTCAAAAAACAGTACATTCTTTTCAACATTCATGAGCATGTTTTCATACATCTTTCATAGCTGTAAACCCCAAAATAGTAGTTATTTTCATTTACTCAACAATATTATTAAATTTTTTAACCCTTATTTTCAAGGATGCCTCTGCACTCTCTTCTCTCTCTCTCTTCTCTCACCCTCATCTTTCGTTGTCGTTATTTTATTTTTGAAAATTTGTTTCTTAAACTATTATTTACAATAATTTTCTTCCTCTCATTCATATTTCTAACACACAATAATCCAAATCAATTCTTACTTTCTTCCAAGTACAAAAGAATTATCTCTACAAAAGAGGCTCTACTGTATCTTTTTAACGATCCACAAATAACAATATTAGAAGCGCTCTTTCTTTACTTTTAAAATTTTGCCATTCTAACACTTTGCTAAACCTTCCTCTCTTATCCATTTCTTGCTACTTTTGAACCATTCCCCTTCATTAAAAACTTCATATCCTCCAAATTCGTAGGCCTTTTCCTTCATTTCCTGAATTTCTCCATAAAAGTTTTTTTTTGTGGCAATTAGGCAAAATTTCATCCTCCACTTAATTTACTAACTTATTCAAGACTCAATTCATTTATATTAAATTCCACATCTATATTGGCCATGGTCGAAGATAGACAAATTGCCAATAATTAAAATAATAAATAATGGCTATAATAGATAATAATTAAAAATGAATGAATAATGAATAATATATATGATATAAAAATTAATAATAATTAAAATTAAAACACAAAAATAATAATAATAATAATAATTACAAAGCAATACATAATATAATAAATTTTTAATAATAATAATAATAGTAATTAATAATAATAATTGCTTAGTGACGGAATAGA
>JABUQX010000726.1:0-5000 GCA_015478945.1 Trachelipus rathkii | reverse complement strand
GCGACTGATAAATATTGCTTGCAAGCACCGATACCGATAATAATTGAAATCATATATCCTTCAATAATATAACTGTTTGTTACCACCACATGAACAGGAATTTTTCTTTCTGTATATACACCACGGCAACTCTATTGTTGGTATATTAACGTAAAGAGCCTTTATAATATCCATCACCCCTACTCTTGCATCAGTACTTAGCACTAAATATTTTGAAATCTACTCTTTTGCTCCTTGATGGGCTGTCTCTTCAGTTTTTCGACGGGTCGGGCTTGCGTGTTGATTTCTTGTGAAGGTGAATGGAGAGATAAAGTAATGCCGTTTACAATGTCGGCCAGTAAACTTTTCAAAGTTCTAACATATCCATAACCTCTATAACGATACTTCAGTAGGTTTATTTGCTTGAAAGGGCGCGGCCACCATCATCATTATCAGTTGCTGATAAGGCGCGGCTCACTCCACTATCCTGTGGAATCTATTTAATTTGTCACGCGAGCAAGGCTCCGGCATCACACTATGCGTCTGATTTAATACTGCATGTGGCTCTCTACATTGTGAGTTTCACTCCGTGCGGACAAAGGATGCTCGAATATCTAACTCTCTGCGTCAGCTATGCTTCAAGAACTCCCTTCTGTTAGCAACACGTGATTTATAAATCGAAAAACCACTAAGTTTATTACCAAATGAGGTAACTAAAAAAAGGATATATTATGAATGAGTGTTTATTTCCTTATTTTATTTTAGTTTATTTTTATTAGTATTTTATTATTTATGCAAGATTCCTAAACAATGTTTTTAGAGTGTATTTTTTCAATCTAGGCATTTGAGACTGTATTTTTATGTTGCGATGGCCATAAAAAATTAATATTATTGAACATTTACTCATTTATATGTATGAGGGTTATATCATTTAACAGGCATATCTCGACTAGAGTAACAATAAGTATAAAGTCAAGTTACCATTAATGTTTATATATTAGGGGATTTGAGCTAATGCTATAGAAACTGTATTTTTTAAGAAAGTATATATATATATATTAATATATATATATATATAATATATATATATTAACATTAATATACATATACATATACATTACATATATATAAATATACATATAATATACATATATAATAATTATATATATATATAATAATTATTAATTTAATATATATAATATATATCTATAATATTATATATATTATATATATACAATATATATATAATAAAATATAATATAATTATAAAATATATATAAATATATATAAATAAATACACAATTTATACCTCCGAAAATGAGCTAAGATACTATCCCTAAAATAAAATATATATATATATATTATATATATTATATATATATAAATATTAATATATTATATATATTAATATAATCACTCCAATTTGTAATATATATATTTAAAATATTTATATACAGGTTCATCTCTCAAACTCACACTTATCTCGAATTTTATGGGCACACAACATCATGCTATTCATGGATCCAAAATACACACAAGATAATTTTACACCTAACTACACAGCGATGTATTCAGTTATTTGTATGAGATGTATAAAATATTATCGATTAAATATATAAATATATTGAGCAGAACCATATTTACCTCAGTTCATACCAATTAATTATTTTTATAGCATTTGCTAATGAATAAATTACTCTCTCTTTATCATGGAAGAAAAAATCAGAAATATCAAAACTATTCTTTTCATAGGTTTAATATTTAGGAAGTCTTCCTCTGACACCTCTATATCCTATCCCCCATAGCACGTCCCAAAAGCAACTACCTCTTGATTAATGAGAATTGTAATTTCCAAAAGAAGGCAAAAAACAGTCTTCATTATTCCAATACAGAAAAAGAAAAATAAAATATACCCTCACTCTATCCAGAAACTACGGTGTGACAGAATAGCGAGCTATCTCCTCAACATGTAAACTAATACAAATAATAAGAGTACTCTAAAATAGTGGAGGTATCTAATATAGCTTAAGACTATTTTTTAATACATCACTCGTAAGCATACTTGAGACATTTATTTGACGTGTTCTCATAAGACGTCTCTAGCTTCTGTTAAAACTAGCCCTTCACCAGTATCTCTCAAGCTATCTTTCATGCCGGACTCACATTCAATGTTCTTTATGTGATCTGTAGTGATCAAATATAATAATTTTCAACCTTATTTCTGTATTACTACTGTCTTTTTTACTTTTCGTCTTGAACACTTAAATATATATGAGGAATGATTGTCTTTTTCACAAAAACATCCTGATGGGCACTACTTAACAATTCGATTCTAATTACAGTTATATGTAGCAACGTAGATAAGAGAAACTTTATGTAAATTGGAACTATTCAAATATAGATATAGAACTAATAATAGAAAATTAGATTATCAACAAATTCGTGTTGCTTAGAGAATATAATTCACGAGAAACATAAATATATTTGTTCTTTCACAGAACTCACTTGTCGACGGAGCTAAGAGAGAGTTGCCTTATCAATTTATATGAAAAAATACTTGGAACGCGGTAATTTATCCATCTTGAGAATATACACTTGCATGCCCGAAAAATATCAGTAATAAATCCTTGTAAACACATATCCAAATAATCTTCGCATCACGAAGCGATTTCCTGAAAGACTCGTATATATAACATATAGAGATTACTCACAGTGCTTAATCGAGAAAGTGAAAAAAAAAACTCAAAATCAATACTCTTTAATGCATGAAGCAGGGAACAAGAGATCACGCGACTCCACACATATTTGAAATTTCAATCTCTCGGAAAAAGAGGAGACTATGAATCAGGTTCATGAGCTTCAGAGGCGGCCAAAAAAGTAGGGTACGTAAAGTGAAGTGCTTTTCCGTTCTAGTAGGAGCCTATAAAACCAAGAATACTGTTGCTAGTGAATTACACTTATAATTTGAGTGGAAACAAAGAAATGCGCCTCTAAGCTAAAAATAAATTCCTCCAAAGATCCTCTGTACTTACTCTCTGCATTGTCTCCTTATGCGTTTATGGCAGAAAATGAGAGCCGAGTTTTCTCTACTGAAGGTGCGCAACCAAAATGATGTAGCCCCAAAATTGGAAACCAAGGCCTAGACTATGCTATAATCCATGATAGAGGAATTAATCCTTCTCAACATCAAATCTATCCTTTTCTATAAGTATTCTAAATAATTAAGCTCTCTACGGTTCCCGACCATTCTGGCCTATCAAAAGTATAATCCCAAATGTAATAAATTCGAATAAAAATGCCACAAAATAACAACGAACTGTACTAGTATGTCCTTGAGAATGCTTTGAATTTTTCTCGATCAAGCTAAAGTACCAGTGGGGCTGAGTGAAGCGTAAAAATCTGTCACCCGACAAATATACTATTTCTTAGCAACACGGGAAACTATTGATTAAAATCAAGGTGGAATGAAAATCGTCGCCGCGTGTCTCAGCAACACTCCGAAAAAAATATAGTTCATGGAACCCTAAGTGGGGTAAATGACATCTCCGACCAAATAAAACTTCAAGACCACAATTTCAACACTAAATAATCATGCCCACTGTGTTCTGGGATAGAAAAAGGGTTATCAGGTTGATTTCTTCTTACCAAGAGGTGCAACAGTAAATGCGGAAAGTTACTGCGAAACACTCAGAAAGCTGCATCTTGCAATTTAAAAAGCAAAAGGGCGGACAAGCTAAATAGCCGAAAGTGAAATACATCCGTATTGCGTTATGGACAATTCTCGAAAACTGCACCATCCGTCGCGTGCGCGCCCCACATAACAGCTGAAAATACGACAAACTTTGGTATCGAAAGACGTAAGCTGGATCATACACGCGTGTACTAACCAGATCCTTTAACACCACCCCCTGACAAATATAATTATCTCTGGCACTCTGAAGAATCCCTGGACTGTCCAGCGATGTGATGAGGATAACAAAGTAGAAAATGCATTATAGCAGTGGCTATTTTCACTGCCCGAGTCATTCTTTGAAGAAGGAAAGCAGAAATTAGTTTTCCGATATGAAAACTGCTTTAATAATGGATGAAATTGTGTCGAAAAGTAGTTTAAGGCATATTATTAAAAAAAATGGTTTTACATCTTTCTATACCATAAACGGCGATTCTCCTGAAACCCAAATCCTCATATATATAATATATATATATAGATTATCGTTTATATTAAAAAAATAATGAATATATATCTATATAAATATAATTACCATATAATATATACTTAAGTATTATTATTATTAATACTATATTATATTATAGATTTGATCACCTACTTACTTAGACCAGTATATATATAACTACTAGAATATATATTAACTATAAATATATGAACTAATATAGCGTACATATAAATTAAATATAATAACTTCATGACCTGTGACATAATGCAATTAGACATAAGTAGTAATAAGAGGTCAAAAATATTACTATATATAATATAATATACATACTGTAGTAATCACTAAAACTATATATATATATTTATAAAACCATAAAAAATTTTTACTCTCAATTTTAAAAATAAAATAACAAACATCTAGACTCTGAAATTGATTAGGACTTCTGTATTATATATAATACAAAAAAGGATTAAAAACCTTACTTTTAAACATTTTTTTAATATACTATATTTTAAAAATACATTATTATCTAATATATAATCAGTTGTATAATTCCCTACTCAAATATAAATAAAATATTTATATTTTCATTTATTTTATAAGTACATAGAGTATACACTATATATATATATATATAAGAATATATAATATATAAATATATTTTATATATAAAGAAAATTTTCACCAATTTTTAACAAAAAAAAGGAATGAATATTAAGAATAATATAATAAATCCTATCAAGTCATTGTCATACAGTCTAAAACAATCAAATCACCATATATATACCAATTCTACCATTCAATCAGAAGGTGAATGAAACTTATATGGTAAAATAAAACTTCTTT
>JABUQX010000725.1:40000-48410 GCA_015478945.1 Trachelipus rathkii | reverse complement strand
TATTTATTATATTATTATTATATTATTATTATTATTATTATTATTATTATTATTATTATTATTATTATTATTATTATTATTATTATTATTATTATTATTATTATTATTATTATTATTATTATTATATTTATTATTATTATTATTATTTATTAATTATTATTATTATTTATTATATTATTATTATTATTATTATTATTATCTACTGCTAAAATTTTGGTTTTTATTTTTCTATAATTTTTATAATTACTTGGTAAATAAACTTTTACCAAAGAAGACTAATAATTAATGTGACATTTAATTTATTCCTCAATTATCAAGTTAATAAATACTAATTTTTAATTATTCTTAATAAAATTAAAAAGTTTACGAGAGATGAAAGAGCTTCACGAGACTATTAATTGGATGACAAATGAAGGAATAAATCAAGGCCTTTTAACTTTTCATACCTAAATTAGGTCATGTAATAATAATAATAATAATAATAATAATAAAATAATAATAATAATAATAATAATAATAATAATAATAATAATAATGAATAATAATAATACTATAGATAATGCTAAGAAAGAAATGAATAATGATATATGATGCCGAATTGTAACATGATATACCCATGCGACCCGCTGATAATAAAAGTAATAAAAAAATAAAAATAGATAATAATAATAATTGAATAATAATAATTAATAATAATAATAAAAGTAAAAAAATAATAATCAATAATTAATAATTAAAAAACATAATAATAATAACGATAACGATAACGATAACGATAACGATAAAATGATAATGAAATGATAATGATAATGATAATGATAAATAATAATATTATTATAATTATAATTAAAAAAAGTAATGATAATAATAATAATAATAATAATAATATTGAAAATAAATAATAATAATAGAAAATTAATAATGAATAAATAATAATAAAATATAAAATAATAATAATAATAATAATATAATATAATTAATAATAATAATAATCATAATAATAATAAAATAATAATTAATAAATTAATAATAAGCTAACACTGTCACAATGTTATTCTTTAAAGGATGTGTTGAATAATTATTAGGTTCATATTAATTTTTCCCAGATATATTATTTACATAGGACGATATTTACAGTAATATCTTTGAACTGTCTAAACCAAAGGAAAAGGAAAACACGAAGTAGAACCAAACACAATGCAAAGAAGTTATAAAGCTCGCACCAAGGTAAACGAAAAAGAACAATTATGAGACATATTTGTTACACTATTCTCTTTTACACGAGAAATATTTTGTTACACAAATCCACAAGAAAAATGAATTAAAGAGATACGAGCCACTTTCGTGCATTCAACACCCCCCCCCCACACACCATCACACACACACACACACACAACATACACACATACACAACACACACACACACCACCACACACACATATATATAAATAATATATATATATATATATATATATATATATATATATATATTATATATATATATAATATATATCATAATATATATACAATAATAAATATAAAAATCAGGTGGAAAAGACGCAACCTGAGATAAAAGAGCAAAATTCTACTTCTCACACCCGGTTCTGCCATTATAATATCAACTTGCAACACTGTTCTCCCAAAGTCACAAGACACAGGCCGCAGCCACGATATACAGGAAAATCAATTACTACTGAAGATATGCCTCCATTTCTAGTGTTGCTCTAGAATGCCATTTTCTAAACAAACATGTAAATACTTTTTGTGAGACGTTATGTACATGCAAATCCTTACAAACGTAACAGAAGAGTTAACTGAACCAGCACCAAAACAAACAGATGAAAACAGTTGATAATAAAACATTTGTGACAACAAGGAATAGGTGCCAGTAATCAAAAGGAACCGGGCCCAGCCATTTTTTAACAGTTAACGTCGCATTTGCACTGCGTTTAGCTGCGCACCAGATCTTATTCTCTAAAATACTCATGAGAATAATATGAAGGTGAGTTTTCCAAATGCAATCCGAACTGAAGGCAAACGTGAATGAAGATTTTAAAAGATAGCTAATAAAGCATTAAAAAGGCGGCGAAAATGCCATTGAAACGATTATAAATCGCACAAGGCAGGAAACCACTCTCAAACATCTGCTAACGATATATGTATATCAATTTGTCCCTTACTTCATAGCATCATTGCTAATTTAAAACTATATACAGATAGAGAGGTCCGTCCTTTTTTGAAACAGCTTATATAATATATATATATATATATATATAATATATATATATTATATATATATATATTATAATATATATATATATATATATATATATATATATATATATATATATATATATATATATATATATTCAGCAAAAGAAAATACATAGTTGATACAAAAATACAAAATTATAAAAGCATGCTGGTCATATATAAGCAAATTACATGCTTTTTGACAACAATACAGCGATTAAAACATATCAAATTTAACTTTATTAATGCAAGACAAGATTTCTTGAACATAATACTAGTGGTGCTCGATGTTCTTATCCAATGACAATGCAATACATAAGATTTTGCTTATGTTTATTCAGCCTGGCTAAAGGAAGTCTGAGGTAATAGGGATCACGCACATTATAGCCATGCATAAACAGCATGTCATTCCTTACGTCATCAAAACCATCATATTTACCACAGACAAACCAGTCGTAAAAGAACAACAATACATAAATCTTATACATTTGTTCGATAGTCAGAATGTCCAAATTCCTATACAGATCAACAGTGTGCTCATAACCTGATGAAAAAATTCTCACTATTGCATTCTGCTTGTTCGCAAGGGAGAAACCGTTACAGGAGGCGAACCACCACACACAACCAGGTGAAGCAGGAGCTGTGGGTACACAAAAGAAAAATACAATATCTTAAGTACAGACAACGGCAAATACTTCTTCAATGACCAGATCAATCCCTGATAATATGAAAAGCTCATTACAATACTTCTTCACATGCTGAGGTTAACGCAAGTTTCATGATCTATAAAAGCCGCAAGTAGCTAAAAGTTTCAACTCAGCAATCGTTCAATCGCCAACAAGGTTTTTGAACTATATGACCACTCATTGAGAAATTCATGAATTTTGTCTTACTAGTATTTAACACGTCTGTTTTTTCTCAACCAGTTAGAAATTGCCGCCAGGTCCCTATTCAAGAGTGCCGATACACACCCTTCATCTCCAGCTCGAAACAAAACCGTATCATCGGCAAACAACACCAGACGTGGCAAAACATATTGCAGGTCGTTAATGTAAACAAGAAAGAACAAAGGTCCCAACACAGATCCCTGAGGAACACCATATCTGACCACAAGAGCTCGAGATCTAGTATCCTGCAACTGTACAAACGGAGTTAAAAATTTCCCCACAATACCTCTAAATCCAAATCTTTCCAATTTTTGGACAAGTATTTTATGTTCAACACAATCAAACGCCTTTGAGAGATCCAGAAATACTGCCATTAAAAAGTTCTTTTCCTGAAATGCATTCAGAACATTCTCTACAATCTTCATGACGGCATGAGTCGTATTCTTATTCTTCCTAAATCCGTACTGGAATGGATAAAACAAATCAGATCCCTCAATAAATCTACTAACTCTATTGTGAATCAATTTTTCAAATTTTTTATAAAATTTGCGTAGGACGAAGGATGGGTCGTGTAATTATCAAAACAAACTTCGCCCCTCTTGTATATTGATCACACGGCAATCTTAGAGAGTCCTGATAAGCACCCCTTCAAGAAGCACACGCTATTAAAAATATCTAGCAAGTAAAGGCGAAATGAGTGCCAGATAATCTCTTCAAGACCAAACATAACAAATTAACATTATGTCATAATTAAAGCATCAACTTCAGCCCGTTATTGGAAGAAAATAAAAACATCTCTCATAATAGTACACCATCTGAAGGGGCATTCCATAAAAACTTGTGCTGGTTTCCTTAATTTTTGCAAGCCATATTTATAAAATTATTCATAAATTCTTCAACAATCAATCCTATCATAACAATGACATCATCTTTCCTAATTGTTTCAATTGGTGCCCTTCCCTGTTACGTCCTCAATTTGATGAACCAAAGTCCGGAGACACTTCTAGTGTTCCATCAGCAGAATCTCAAGCATCACAACAGAATAGAGCGTTTAACTCTTCTTATAGCATAGCCTAGAGATATAACAATAAATACTAAGTGAATACTAGAATAAAGTCTCGTGGATATTACTGAATAAGACTGCTTTTTTCCTATGCAAAATCTGAAGATCACTATTCATCCAGGATTTAGTTCTAAGGCTTTTCTGTTTTAAAGGAAAAGATCGATTATACACCCTTTTTAAAAAATTCAGAGAAAAATCTTTTCAAAAGTTAAGCACCAGACATATTTATTAATCAGCAATATCTACTATATTAGCTTATAAAGATCACTTTAAAGTTTCAACTTTAAAAAGAACTATGGAAATCAGAATAGAATTCAACTTCCTGCCAACAACAAATAAGACTTACAACAATGGGCAAATGATCAGTTATCTCACAACTGCAGCTGCATAATTAACATCTTCAAAATTACACCAAAACCGGTCAAAATCGAATACTTAGATGATCTCCCAAGGAATATCTAGTAGGACTATGCTAAAGACAAGAATGATCCGACAAAAACGCCCCAAAAAACGTCACAAGAAAACCAGTTTAGGCGAGGATTTATAAGATTTATATTTATGTCACCAATAACAACAGTTTTTCCTGCATCAGAGCAGCTGTCAACACATTTGAAAAAAACATTTCTATTAAACTGAAGTTAATCGAACTATTTGCGGGCTATAATGATAACAGCACAAGATCAGAGATTGTTAACCACGATATATATATATATATTATATATATAATATATTATATATAATAATAATATTTATATATATATATATATATATATTAATATAAAATATATATATTATATATATATATATTATATATATAATATATATAAATATAAACAGTTAACAACCCACTAACGGCAGAGGCCTATCAAGGAATAATGTGAGACTCCATTTACGTCGAGTAAGACGAAACTAACCTAAGGAGAGGAAGCCCCATTTTTATTCTATTATCGCTTTAGGCCACCTACCTCTACCTCAATTAAAGAAGAGAGAAAATGTCTAACTTTAGTATGTTGGATATATCATTTATATTTCGTTTAAGGACCAAAAAATATAACTAAGTTTAATTTTTTTTAAACCTTTTCTAAATATTTCTAAAAATTTTCAAAATTAGCCGAAATTATGGTGCTCATCATAAATCAACAAAGGCATACTGCCATCATTTTGCATTCCCACAATATTACGAAAGTCAAATAAACTTTGTTCGGTATCAGCCACCATCTAATTTCGTTGAGAGAATCATTTTTCCTTCACGAGACGACCTCAACACTCTAATCACTCTCTGAACAAGCTTTGTCTGTGTTCTTAGAATTTTCTACATACTTATCTCTAGATACTTTATTGAAAACTATTAGATCAAACGGCAATTTTGCAAACCGCGTTATCAATCACCGCCATATTTTTCCTTTAGGTTTTTTGAAAAAGGAATTCACGTTTGTCTTCTAAATGTTCAAATATTTTCCAAAGTATATATATAATTATATATTATAAAATATATATATATATATATAAGAAATAAAAAAAAATATAATATATATATATAATATATTATATATATTATATATATAACTTGTCAACTATCATGATTAGAAAAAGGATATGAATGGAAGGACCAGAAAATATAATAAATATAAAAATTATAATGCATGAAAAGAATGTCGAAATAAGACTATATATATATATATATATATGATATAATATATATATATAATATATAATATATATATATATAAATATTAGTATTAAAAAAAATAAATTATATATATATATATAATAAGTAATATATTATATATACAGATGAAATATATATATATATATGGTATAATATATATATATATAAATAATAAATATATAATATATAAAAGAAATGTCGAAATAAGATAATATATATATATAATATATTATTGGGTATCTAGTATATTTATATCTAAAAAGATTAAAATAAATTGAATCAGAAAAAATACACTTTTAATCAAACTAATTTATAAACTGACTGCAAATAATATAATAATAATAATAATAATAATAATAATAATAATAATAATAATAATAATAATAATAATTATAATAATAAAAATAATAATTAAAAAAAAAATAATAATAATAAAATAAATGAATAATAAATTAATAATTTAATAATAATAATAATAATAATAATAAAGTAATTAATTATAATAATAATAATAAAAAATGACAATATACTTACTACTACTACTACTACTACTACTACTACTAACTACTACTAATAATAATAATAATAATAATAATAATAATAATAATAATTAATAATAACTAATACTACTAATAATAATAATAATAATAATAATAATAATAATAATAATAATAATAATAATTAATTAATTAATAATGAATAAATTAATAATAATATTAATAATAATAATAATAAATAAATAATTTAATAATAATAATAATAATAATATAATAATAATTAATAATAATAATAATTAATAATAATAATAATAATAATAATTTATATAATTATATAAATCATTATTGTATTATAATAGATAGTAAGTAGAGTGAAATAAAATAATTAAAAAACTACTACTACACGTAGTCTATCTATAGCTACTACTACACTGACTGACAAATATAAGAATAGATAATAAAATACTACTAATAATAGAAAAAATTATACCTATGGAGTTATATTAAATATGCTACTGACTAGCTAAGAATCATGAATAGTGAAAATAAAAAAAATATTGAAATAATAATAATAATGAATATAAATGAAAATAATAATAATAATAATGAATAAATAAAAAAAGAGATAAATAAAAAAATAAAAAAATAATAATAATAATAATAGATAATAATAATAATAATAATAATAATAAAAATAAATATCTATATTTTAGTATATATAAATAAATTTATTACTTAGACTATCAGTTTTTTATTATTATTTTAATTTATATTATATTGATTATTATTATTCATTATTATTATTCATATTGATCGACAGCATCAAAGTTTCTTTTTAACTATACCACATAATATATCTATATTATATAAATTCGGGTATGTATATTATATATATATATCAATCTATATAATTGTACATATTATGGAAATGATATATATTTATTATAATATTAATAAGTATATAAATATATATATAAATATTAAAATATAAAGATATATATAGATATAGATATTAATACCGCGAGACAATCATAAACCGCACCACCCCACCAGCAGGTTATATAGGTACAGCCCCCAGCCGCGCATCGATCACCACACACTTAGTCTTTTTAGTCACGAGCTTTCGCAACCTGCATCCTCTTCCAATAAAAAATCAATAGTTATGCAGATGACCTGACAATCAGCTCAAAGTCCTTCTATAAATACAGCAAGTCGTGAACTACAACAATATATAAATACAATATAGACTCACTCTCAATAAGCACCGCAGCATCCTGGGTTTAACTTTTGATACACGCATGACTTTCACCTCTCCCCCTCTTACGTAAACATTACCTATAGACCTATACATAAACTAAATGCAATGAAAACACTAACCGGAACAAGTTTCGGCCAACACAAAGTCTCTCACAATTGTATACCTTCGTCCCATATTGAACTATGCATCACCCACATGGGTGCCCGTAATAGCTCAGACCAACATCCAGAAACTTGAAGCCGCTCAAATCAAAGCTCTTAGAATAATAATAACAGCCTGTCTCCCATCCACATCCGTCCATCATTACAAACAGAAACAAAAATTCTCCCTATAAGGGCCCATCTTGATATGATGGGCTGCCAGTTTAACAGCAGATCACTCTCAACAAACCACCCCTTACACTTGACATTACAACAACCTCCTCCTCCACCAAGAAGGGAAAAAATCACACCAGCTATATACTATTCTAACATATACAACACTCTTCCTCCACGCCACCAGACACTCTTATTAATTATCAATCACATCCACACACAGTTGACACAGAGAGCGATCTCCAAATATCCAAACACCACCACGCTTCAAGGGCGTCCACCCGAAATATCTTCCATGGAACAAACTCTGACTTGTCAAACCAGAGTGATACTATCCCGTCTCCGTTCTGGGCACCATCCCTCCCTCTCTCCCTCCCTTAAATAATATAAATTTAGATTTCATAATTCTCCCTCCCCCACTGTCAAAAATGTCACTCCCTAACCAATGACGACACAAGACATCTCTTAC
>JABUQX010000725.1:0-27500 GCA_015478945.1 Trachelipus rathkii | reverse complement strand
AATAAGCCTATCTGATTATTAGGTTAATAGAAATATAAGACAAAGAATTAGGATATCTGCCTTATAAGAACCATAATATTGATTTATTTATTATTTTTAGTTTGATGATGAATATTAGTTTTTTTATATTTCATAATTATACAATTTTTCTTACTGTACCATTTTCATTATATGTAAGAATCCATGTTTTTTCAGTCTATTTCTTGTGTCACCAATGAGGTGTTTGAATCAGGTTAAACCCGTGCGTAAGCTATGGTTAGTTAGGTAAGATTCGTGTTAACGGTTAAGTTCCTCATGCCTTAGTAGGTTTAGGTGGTTTGATTTACACAATTCTAAAATTATAATTTTTTTAATTTTTAGGTTTGTATATAATTCTGGTGTTCATCCGTTGGAACACCCTCCTATGGGTTGGAAGAAGCGGATTTAGTCTGATTTCTATTCTGACTTTATTTATTTAAATTATGCATATATGTATATATTAATATGTTAATAAATTATAGTTAATTGTGAGTGATTATAAATTATATAAGCTAATATAGTAGTTTAAATAAAATACCGTTTTGCACATAGTCAAAACATTTCATTTTCGCTAAGTTTATATTTTATAGATAATAAAGAATGGGCTTTTCATTAACTAGATTTTTTAATGTTCTGCGGATAAATGTGTGAGTTATAAGTGTAGCCAATGTGTGGAGTTATAAAGCAGTAAAAACAAGTAAACAAAAGCTGTGTATGTGAATCGAGTTACGTTGAGGAATCCTCCGCCCCCTACGTGTTGGTTTAGACTTGGTGGTATTTTCTCACCCTTTCCTTTAGCCCTTTGCTGATGTTATTACAAACATATCCGACCTTCGTTTATACCCTGCATGTATTTATAATCTTATGCATTTTAATAGTATAGTCTGTACATAAGTTTTTACATTATATTTGTTTTTAATTATATATAATATATAAATATTCTTATATATTTTTACAATTATGTTATAATAATAGTGATTAATAATATAAATGTTTATTTAATATCAGTATATGAGCACTCTGATGTATTTTTTATTTCTTTTATATACTTACTATTAAAATTGTTTATTAAAAAAATTTTATTATATAAATTATTATATGAAATAATATAATATATAGTACTATAAAGTATAATATTAAAATATAAAAAGATGTCTGTAATGATTTACAGTTTTAGGTTTAGTAATTCAGCGATAAAAATGTTATATATTATTTAATTTATATAATATAGTGTTTGTCTTTATATATGATAATTAAGTAGTAATTGAGTAACTAAATATAATTTGTAATATATATACTATCATATTTGAGTGGCATGAAAGACCAAAAGGGTATATATTTCGTATTCTGATGTCGTTTAATATATATTAATATCTGAATGTGATATATATTATTTAAAGTTAGTAATTTTCAGAGATATTAAGTTAAAGTGTCTATGGTGTAAGTGTATATAAGTGTCATATATAGTGAATAAGTGTGTGAGTTAAAGCGATTTATCATATATATACTAGTATTATTACTATATATATATATGAGTATTATGAAAATCGAAAGCAATATTGTCTGGTTTTCCACAAGCAAACCACTTGGACTATATAAATGAAATGACGGGTTCCGTATTGATTAGGATACACATTAATTATATACCTTATATATTATGTGATATATATATATATTATTGTGTAATATATATATGTCAGTTATGTTAGGATGAGATATACCGCTCTGTGTATAAGTGTTAAATGTAAGTGTCATGAGGTTAAATATGAGGCAATTAAGTAGATCATATTAATAGTATAAGTATATATAGTTGAAAATGTGTGAGTATATTAATATATATAGTGTGGCATTAGTGAATGTTAGTGTATAATTGTTGTGTAGAATATGTGATATTATGATTAGATATAAGTTAGTATTCATAATAAGTGATAATATGTATATGTATATATATAATATATATATATAATATAATATATAATTATATATATATATATATATATAATATATATATATATGATATGTGTGTATTGTCTGGTCTTGTTGTATTTGCGTAAAGTTAATAAAGTGTTTTAGCTATGTGTGTATATGTATATTAATATTATTAGTATAAAGTAGTTGTAGCTGTTGTACTATATATATAAATATATATATATAAATATTATATTATTAATATATATATTATATATATATATATATATTATATATGTGTGTTTATTATATTATATAATATATATATATATATACTATACGTGTGTATGTGTGTATTATATATATATATATATCATAATATTTGTATGTGTGTTGTGTGTGTGTGTGTCCACGGATGGAATTTATAAATGTATTAGGATAAGAATATCCATATACAGGTCATATATATAATATATATATACTATATAATATACTATATATAGGTGTTATAGAAGGAGGCGAGAATGGAGAGCAGTGACGCAATCGAGTAAGAGAGAGAGAGAGTATTTTTATTAATTAAATGTGCTTATAGAATATAAAAATGGTTATATCAAGTTTTTTAAAAGTAAGGTTTTAGAGTACACAATTAACATATGAAGAAAGGCGAACCGTGAGCTTGTCCAACATTAGAGCCGTTATGGTGCGAGGCTATCCAGAGGGGTGAATGATACCATCTCATCGTAAGTCTTAAAGTAATAAATTTTTTTCTCAAAGGTTCCAACAAAGTTTGAATCTTGGGGTTTTTTAATGTAGCTAAGTGTGTATTTCAAATTGCGTGTATAAAACTACTACTTACTACGAGTGCCTAACTGACTACTACTACTCTGACTACGTCATTACTTCTACCAAGAAGACTTGACTACTTAATAAAGTGAGATAGATATTAAATAATAATAAAAAGTTTATAATAATAGATGAATTCAATTAATAAATGAAGTGTAAATAATAGTAGTTATAATCGACAGCTTTTACCTTACTCTGTAAATAGAAATTTCAATAACTTACTTGGGGTATATAATAGGTACAATTAAAGGTAATAATAATAATAATATAAGCAGTATGTGTATATATATATATATGTGAGATTATATATAATAGATAAGTTAATATAATATGCGATTAATAAGTTAATGATATTAATTGGAAAAACGAAGGTAATACTTTTGCTCTGATAATATTAGATAGTATTTGTGAAGTATTAAGAATTTATAAAGGTTTCAGTGTATGTTTCTCTAGTGTCTATTAAGTGTACACTTATCTTGATAATCAGACGTTAAGAGAAACGGATTGTATATTAGGAAAGATCCATGGCGACCGCTCTTTTCCAAAGTTGTTGACGGGTCTGGAAAGGACTCGGAGGGACTCAGAAGAAGTCAAAAAGGACTACGCAATGGGAGGAAGTCCTATATTATCCTTTTGGGCTGTAAATAACAAAATGTCTGTAATTCAAGATTTCCCATAAGAGGTTTTTAACTAGGAAATAGTACAAACGTATTTTCCCTTTCATGGAAGAATTATTAACCAATGGATGAGGAATCGAGACTATTCTGGAAAATGGGTCCGGAAGGAGAGTCCGAGAGAGAAGTAAATTTAACGAATCCGCTAAACCTTAAATTAAATATGAGCTACTAACCATTAAAATAGTTCTATACCCCTTGAGTATTGATGATAGTGTGTAGGTTTTAGGTATTACCCTTAGAGATATATCTTATTACTTTACTTCAACAAAATAGCTTCTCCCAGACCTCCCAAAAGTTTAATTCCCCCATTAGTGTAATATTTATAATGAGGAGTACCTATTCATGAGGGGGGGGAAACTATTGTTCATGTGATAAATAAGTTGATGTGTGTTGTGTATGGTGATGTGTTAGTGAATGTGTAGGTGTGTGGGGTAGTCCGACTATTGATGTGTACTGTGTATGTACTGCCATGCATGGGCTATAGAATCCCATCTTCTATAGTATATATACCTTATCAGTACTTCTCATTCATCTCTCTCATTCATACTCCTCATTCTACTCTCTCTCTATCTCTTACTTCCATCATTCATGCTCTCTCATCTCTATTCTCTCTCTCAATCTCTCTCCTCTCTCGTACTATCGCTATTATAATGTTTAATTAGTATATATATATATGCTAGCTATATAATATATATATATAATAATATTAGTACGCTAGATGTATCATCTGAGATATTACGTAAAATATAAATAGCTTACACGGTGTTTTAATGAGTTCGATCTATATGGACTGATAAACCAATTGATAACCAATAAAAAATAATTAAGTTCCCTAAATGAGAACTTCTAGTTTATGATAATATGCCCAAACTCGATTGAGGTTTATTTATATATTAAATTATGCATCTTGATCTCTCATCAATTTAAGACATCTAAATTTATTAATAAATTTATTAATTATTAATTATATATTAATTATGAAAAAATACGATGTGCATATTATCATAATCAATTATCAGAATATATTCGTTAAATAAATATTCTATACATACCGGATTCGAAGAATGATAAATATAATTATTGAAATATATAATTATAATTATTAATAATATAATATAATAATAAATAATAATAAATAAATAAATAATAATAATAATATATATATTCAATGAATATAATAATAATAATAATATATTATCGACAATAATAATACTAAATAAATAATAAAGATAAATAAGTATCTAATATATATAAACATATATATTGATAGTCCTATAGATCGAATATATCCTTCTCATACTACTATATTTATGCTGGTGTACTTGTGAATTTTTACTATAATTATAATTATTAGGTATTCATATGTATTATTTATTTATTTATTCATTATTAATTACTATTATTATTATTATATTTTAATTATTATTATTATTCATTATTAGTCTTACTATAATTGATTAATTATTAATATTATTATTTATGTGTTAACTCTTTCTATTCAGTGTTGATCATATTTAGGGTGAGAATGGTATTTATTTATTATTATTTATATTAATTACTAGATAAAGTATTAATAATTATAAAATTTAAAATTAAATTTATAATAAAATTAAATATATACATCTTATATATTATTATTTTATTTAAATTTTATATAATTATTTATATATTATTGGTCATATATATATTATTAATATATAATTAATTTTAAAATATTATTATTAATTTTATTTATAATATACTTTCATATTAATATATTATAATTTTTATTTTTTATAAATACAAAATATAATATATAATATAAATTAAGTTTATTTTATCTATGTTATTCTTTATCATGATATTATCTTAATTTAATTATTTTTATTATGGAAAAATTATTCACAGTATTTACTGAATGAAAATACTTAGTGGTTTTCGATCCAAGTATGGTGAGTTGCCAAAATTTTCAATAAAACCGATTTTCTGAGCACTTTGTCCTAACATAGTAGCCTCAGCCCGTCGTTCAATCCTTCTTCTTACTCTCATACCTCCTTCTTCTCACCACTCTCTCTCTCTTGCAATCTCAGGTTTCTGTCTTCAATACTCTGGTTTCAACGACACACGACACCGATACTTCTGAGTCACCAAGCTTCTTCCATATCCTCTAATACAGAGATTTTTAACCTTTTTAGGACACAACTTAATACCCTTTAATAAGATATTTAACTCAAAGAACTCACGATATCATCACCTATTGATAACCCCTATGATAGGTTCTTATTATTTAATAAATTATCGAAAATGGGGTAATTACTCATATTCATTACTTCATGCACTGTGTTTAACAAAACACTTCAAACTGAACATATTTTCGTGTTTTTACAAGTGCTATACGCGAAGGAAGTATAAGAATAAAAATTTTAAAAGAAAAAAATAAATTTGAATATTTTCCCCTGAAAAGCCCCGAAAGCTCCGGAAGCCCCGGCAACCCAAGTTTAGGTCGCGTGTCAGTGTCATTTATTATATCTATTATTGGATTATCGTGTGACTCTTTTTGTTACAAATGCATATTTGTTTATATTGTAGTTTTCTAATTATATTAATTATTCTCCAATTACTTAATATTTCGGTTCTGTTCTGACATTAATTTCTCACATTTTTCTGAAGAATTTTTTGGTTTATCTTCTTAGTCAACATTTTTGACCTTTTATGTATAATTATTTGAGCTGGACACTGGAGAACCTGTCTTTTATGCTTTTATATTTTGAAACTTGAAAATTATACATTTAATGATATTCATTTCCTCAATTCTTCTGTATTCCCGCCTTGTGTGCACGTTGTGTTTTTATAAATAGTGTCAATGTGGTGTGTTGCATCGTCGATCGAAGTCGAGTCACCAACCACTCCAGTGCGTATTATAACCCCTTGAGTTCCTGATCGGTAAAACCGAAATATGGGTCTGTATACTCGACACATAATAGAGAAGTATCAGATTACAGCTGTTGAGGTGGGCCCGCATAGTTAGGGAATGTTATCCTATAGTCTAGCAGATTGGAAGGGATGTCTGATATCCAAAATATTATATGCGAAAGTGAGTAAAGACAGCGACCACGTGGGATGCGTGGGTGTGAATGCGTGTATTGATTATGGAGTGAGTGGATGATGTGAGTTAAATTAGAGAGCATTATTGTGCCGAATGCTCGATTCGTGATTGCTAGTGTTATCTGTGGTGTAGTGATCGGAGTCTAGCTCGTGGCGTTCCGTACGTCAGTTGCTAGTGATAGTCTAAGAGAAATAATTCCCCTTTTGTATCCTACTTTGAAAACCACAATTCCCAGCTGCGTTTGTGTCGGAGAGCGTGCGGGCTGGAAAGGAACATTAAGGCAACCGAGGAAGGCGTGGAATAGTAAAATGACCCCTCTTCACTGGTGTGTCATGATGATAAATCGCGAGGGGAGATACTGCGCAACCGGCTATAGGTTAGCAAAGCAATAGGCCTTGCAGATAACGCGGAACTCGTGTCGTTGCCATATCGCATCACCCTGCTTTCGCGCGCCCGTGCCGGAATACTCGAGATACTAACACATGGTATAATCCGATACCTCCGAGAAAAAGCCGCTACCCAGCCTCATCCAGGGTAAGGACAGAAATAAATGGTGTACTCTCCTGTGCGGGTGCAATCACCACATTTACCACCTATTACTGGTCGATAGAAAGTCCTATGGGATTTTTGTAGAATACCAGATAAAAGATAACCCGAATGTACAAACGGTAATAATGCATTATAACGCAAGCCGTTGTTTTATGTGCTAAAGAACAGGGCCTATAGAAATCTCTCGATATAGGGGCGCTAAAAACTATGGATGTCTGAATTAAAATATATTGTGGGATATTGTGTTGCCAAATATAATTATATTATAGTGGTGGTTGCATCTAATAAAAATATATTAACTTATTATTATTATTATATTATTCGTTGGAGTGCCAAATAAATTGATACCTACACTGGTAATTAATATAGATCAAAGATTGATTGTAGTCTATGAAAAAATAAATGTGATTCATAGCCAAAAAAGGAGTTATTCGACATGTTGAGTTAAAATATTTTGTGTGCTTTGAGTGAAATTTTAACTCAAATAGTGTAATAAAATATTAAATCAGCGCTGTGGGGTCAAGGTCCTATGTGGAAATGGTACTTATGCAGTGATAAGTGTGCCCATGACATTTTAATCGTTGTCGATGAATATGGATGTTTTGACCTTCCTACTTACATATTTATTATTATTTAATATTAATTTTTATTATATATTTATTTATTATTTAATTTATATTTATATTAATTTTTGTTTGTTGTATTATTTTAACTCATATCGCTTTTATTATCATATTTATGGAATTTTAATTATATTTAAGTTTTTCAAACTTTAATGAATTCTAACAAATCAGTATAAATATTTAATTAATTATTGATAATATTTATTTCATAAATTTTATAATTATATTAATTATTATTATTATTATATAATTATAATTATTTATATATTTATTTTATAATTATTATTATTATATAATTTTTATTATTATATATAGATTCCCTTTAATTTCATTCTTAACCCTTCGCGCATTATCATCGACATGTAATATGTGAAATTACCATTTAGCTTATTATTATTTTATATGAATATATGTATAGAATATTAAATTAAGAATAGAAATAATTATACGTTGCATTCCTTATTGTTGTTGTGTTAGAAGACTCTTTGTTTTCTAAATTTTTTTGTGTATTGTGTCTTCAATTATCCGGCGCGAGACTGCATTTCTCTACATGGACTTAAGAGCCAATCACTCTTACCAGACACCACACTTATTGCATAATTATCATAACATTTAAAATAGTACAAATTTTTAACAACAATACTCATATAATCTATCTAAACTCTCACTTCATGTATATAGATCAATACATTCATATACAAAGAGCTATTCCTCTGAGTGTCAATATTAAAACCCTAGTGTGTGTGTATCGACCGGATAAAGAACAATAATTTAGCCCATTACAATCGGTTTATATGTCTACTATGCGGGTATTACGGATAAATAAGGTATATACTGAAGGGACCGTATAGTGTAGTGGATTGGTAATTACCACACTTACCACTTATCCTTTTAGCTAGAGGTGAAAGTGCCTAATGACATGCCTCGGAAATATAGTGTACTGTGTATCGATAGTAAGTGAGCTCTACTCTATCCTTTACTTTCTTTTACTTATCTTAATTTGATGATTCTTAAATATACCTATTTTTATATATTACTATATATATATATATATATATATATATATATTAAATATAAATCTAATATTATGATATATACATCTACATCTATATTTTATATAATTTTATAATTGGATTTTTAATACTTTTAAAAGTTTAAATATACTAATTTTCTTTTACTAGCACTCTATATATTATATATATAATTATAATAATATAGTGATGATGAATACCAGCAATTATGATATATATATAATAGTAAATTTTAGGTGAAGGAGAATCACTCTGTTTAGTTAATTTCATTTTAAGAGTTAAACCTTTATATATATATATAGATATACACAAAAGTCTTGAGTAAACCGAATTTAAAGTCTCATCTGAAACTATACCAAACACTAGATCTCGTCAACAAAGTTTAATCAATGATTGTATAGACACAGACAAATCACGATAAATTTGTAAAAACTTGTAACTTCACAGATAAGTTTTCCTCCCTCTCTTCTTCAAATGCGTAAGTCCGTATTTGATCACCATCTACTCTCTCTCCAAAATAATCCATAAATCTATTTCAAAACAAACATCAACTCTAACATTCAATACTTACAATCAATTAACACACACAAAACTACACACACACTATAACATCTACACTTAACATCTGGACAAAACATCCTCCCTCTTTCAAAACACACACAAATACTGACACCACACCACACACACACAACACTAACACACATCATCAACACACACACAAAATAATGCATATATCAATTTCAAAACTGTTTATAACTAGTGCTATAAAAATATCGTGATCAAAGTGAAAAGCAAGAGTGTAAGACAATCTTTGAATATGTTTGAAGGAGAATAGATAGTTATATATAATATTAATATCAATATGAGTGTTCATTCTAATGCTCGGTGATCCGATAGCTGTCTGCGTGAATCATCGTTCCTACATTCATTGGAAAATAATTCATCGACTAAGTACTCCTTGTTTCCGCCTCATTGTTTTAATTATCCACTTCCTCTTTTTTGTGATTTAACTCTATATAAATAATTATATATATTAATTATATATATTAAAATAATAATATATATATATATTAATATATAATATATATATTAATATATATTATATAATATAATATGATATATATTAATATATATTAATATATAATATTAATATATATATAATAATATTATATATAATTAATATTAAATTAATATATATATATATATATTTATAATATATATATATATATAATTAATATATTAATTATATATTATTACTATAGTAATATATAATATATATTAATATATATATATATATAATAATAATATATATATATATATATATATATTTATATGCAATAGACGATATTGAAGTAAGTTATGTCAAGGGTATATATATATAATATATATAAGTTATTCAAACCTCTAGAAAATTATTAATTATTATTAAGTTAAGATAAAATTTTAATTTGATAATATCCATTAATAATAATCTACTAATAATAATTATATAATATAAATTTTAGTAATAAATAATTATAATAAATAAATAATAATTAATTAAATATAAATATATATAATATAATAATAAATAATAAATATATTAATAAATATATAAATATAAATAAAATAATAATTAAATAATAATTAATATCATAAAATCAAATAATTAATTAATAATAATAATATATAATAAATCTAAATATAATATATAATAATAATAATTAATATAATAATAATAATATATTAATATAAATATAATATAATTAAATTAATTATTTATAATATGTAATAAATAATATGAATATATATAATAGTATTATTATAATTAATATATTGAGTGATAAATGATGAGATGAACAATGATTTGTGTCCAGTATAACGATTACTTAAGGTCAAGGCTGTATTCCTTACAATAAAATGTATATATAAATATTTAAGACCAGGGTGAATCTATTAATAATAAGCATCTTTTTCTTGCCCACACCTTCAGTGAAGTCTAGTGGCTACCTCTATAAGTATTATGAATAGAGAAGAATGGGAGGAAAGACAGCGACAATTCAGTACAACTGGTCCTTTCTCTGAACCAGAACTTTGAAACTTAGCTGAGGTCTCAAAATCCTCTTCTCAGCTACAAATTCAACAGTGTGAAACTTAGAAGAAGGGGTGGAAAACCAGCAAATGGGAGCCTGTTCCCCATCCCTGGTGGAATGACCACTCCTAAGGGACACACTCCAAATGGAATGGGGAAGGCCTCAGCTGATCCAGGAAAGGCAACATCCTCTGGAGTACAGTCAGAAAAAAAGAGGAAACCCCCATAAAGGCTACCACCAGGCGTGGGAAAGGTGGCCTGCAATTGTCAATTTCGTCAAGGGGACCAACTCAGGGTCCAAAACCTAGGTCGACGTAAGGGAGAGCAAAATACATCTAATCTTTCTTCAAATCAACCTACACCATGCAATGGTGTCAACCGATACTCTCGTCCAGGCTTTTGTGTATGAGAGGCTGAATATAGCCCTCATACAGGAACCTTGGCTGAGAGAAGGAAAAATGAAGAAAGAAGGAAGGGAGGGAGGGAAAGAGAGAAAAGCAAAAAAGAAAAGGAAAAAAAAAGAATATAAGAACAAAGGAGCCCAGTGCACATCGGTTAATGGGGAGAAGAAGAAACCCGCCCGAAAACGGGGGAGCGGAGAGGCAAAAGGATGCAAGCCACGACTAAGAAGACGGGGAGCAGCACCCCAGACCAAAAAACAGGGAGGAGCAAAGGCGCGAAACAGGGGCAGGGAGAAAAGAAGAAACGGAAAAAAAAGCCCCAAGCAAACAGGGGGAAGAAACAGAGAAGAGAAAAGTGAAAAAAAGCATGGGGGGGGGGGGGGAGGGGGGAAAGTAAAAAGGCGCCTAAGTCTACCCCAGGGCCGATCAAAACCAAACAAACAGAAAAAAGCAGCCTAGCAGGGACCGGACCGAAGACAGCAGACAGCAGGAGAAGTAAGACCGGAGGGCCGACGGGAAACTGCGCAAGAAAAGGAGAACGAGAGAAAAGGATCGGGCGTGCGAAAGCAGAGCGCCCAAGGAAAGAGAAAGAGGAAAAGGAACCCACCGTAAGGAAAAAAACAGAACCACGGCGCAAAGTACACGGCACAACAAAGTGGAAACGGGGCGGCCTGACGTGGAAAAGAGGGGGGGGGGTGGTGGGGGGTACAGAACCCACCACCACGGCGAGCCCGGTGCAAAGAGGGCAGAAAAAAAACAAAGAAACCACAAGCCCCAGCCGAAGGCAAAAGCGCGGCAGGACGCAGACGCGAAGAGAGGAAGAGGAAAAGAGGGGGGAAAACAAGAACAAGAACCCAAACAGGTAGCGGAAAAAAGAGCACCACAACGAACAAGGGGGGCAAGGACCACGCAAAAGGTAGCAGAGCAGGCACCCCTGGGAGTGTAGAGACGATACGAGGGAAGACAGCGCCAACTTCCCGGCACTGCTGTGAGGACCAGAAAATAGAAGAGGGCGCCAACGGCACGTGCGCAGATAGAGGGCAAGAGAGGGAAAGAGGCGACATAAGGCGAGCGGTGTAGACGCAACCCCTACAAGAGAAGGGGGAGCCGGAAGCCCCCCAAAGGGCAGAACAGACGCCAGACAAGGCGAAGAACCGGATGAGAACGGGACACGCCAGAGGAAAAAAAGCCCAAACCGAACAGAACGCGCAGTGGGGCGGGGAGGCCACCGGAGCAAGCAGAAAGAGGAGGCCAAGACAAAGGGTGATGGGAGAACCAAGAAGTGAAGTGGCATAGGAAGACGTAGCACGCGAAGTGATGAGAAGGGGACCCGGGGGGAGGAGGGAGAGGAGAGAAGCATAAGGAATAAACTTGTTAGTACGAGGAAGGGGGAAGCCTTTTCGAGGCTGCACAGACCGTTTTGAGATTCGGAAGACGAGAGGCAACTCGAAAGCCAAAAGAGGGCAAGGAATGAGAAAGAGGGAGGGGAGTGCATCGCAGACAGAGGAACAGATGAAGGACAGCGAGAATCGGAGGAAAAGAGAAAGGGGGAGAGAACGGAAACCGGCGGAACCACCACAATAACAGAATAGAGAGAGGGCCGCAGCAACGAGGGCGGAAAGAGAGCATCGGAGAAGGAAAACCGAACAAGAGGAAGCAAAGAGAAGGAGGAAACCCAAAGGAAGAGCAAGAGCGTGGACGCGGGCCAAACCGGCAAAGAGCGGGAAGGCGCAAAGCGCCCACGCAAGACCCGCAGGCCCGAAGGCAGAAGACCAAAATGCAGGAGATAGGAAGCTAGCACCAGGACCGCGAAAGCGACAAATCAGACGAGAGCGGAAAAGAAGGGAAGGAGCGCCAAGAGCCAGAAATTGAGAGGTAGAAAGTGCAAAGAGGTAGAGAGTAACACACGGGTGCAGATGACACTTTAAGATCAGAGCCGGCGGTAGCGGGCACGTCAGGCACGCGCAGCGGCGAGGCGAGAAAGCCGAGCAGGGGAAAATACAGAGGGGGAACAAGACAAAGGGAGGTGCAAGGGGAAAAGGAGGGCAGCATAGACAGGAAAACCCCCGGGGAGAGGAGAGGAGCACATGCGCGGGACCCTGGGGCCCGACTGCGAGGCAGCGGAGACCGAGAGGCGGCGGGACAGGAGAAGGTAGGCGCGGCCGGGGGCGCGGCGGGAGCGAGGGTGCAAACACAGGCACCTCAGCGCGAGGGCCAGGAGCGGGCCGAGCAGGGGAAAAATACAGTAGGAGGACAAGCAGATAGAGAAGAAGAAGGAGAAAAAAGACGAAAGAAGAAAGAGAGAGAGAAGGAATGAGAGAAGAGAGAGAGAGAGAAGAAGAGAAAAGAGAAAATAATGGAACAAGGCAAGAGAACGAATTAAGAAAAGAAAAGAAAAGAAAAGAAAAGAAGTAAAAGAAGAAGAAGAAGAAGAACAAGAGAAGAAGAAGAAAAGAACAAGAAGAAGGTAAATAAGAAAGAAAGAAGAAAAAACACAGAGCGACAAAACCGCCAGTAGCAAAGACGGGCAGGTCCACGCAAGGCGAGGAGGAAAGGGGCGGATGTAAGTGGCAGATGGGCACTGGGGAAAAGAAAGAAAGGGGAAAGGAGAGTAAGAACCGGAGGGAACAGAGAGGCGACGTAGAGCAGAGTCGCGGCGAAGCAGAAAAAGCAGGCGGGGGAAAAGGGGAGTGAGGGGAGGGTCCACGGCAAGCGGGACAGAGGCGCGCACGCGAGAACAGATTCGTGGGCGTGACGCAAACAACAGAATGCGACAAAGGGGTGGAAGGGGGGGACGAAGGGCGCAGGAGTGGGAGCAGAAGCACCGGCGGAGAACGAGAGGCAAACGGGGAAACAGCCAAACGAGTACAAGGAAGGGAGAGAGCCGAGAAGAGCAAAGGCGGAGAAGGGAAGCGAGCCCGAAGGCGGAGGAGGTGTAAACAATGACTAAAAAGTGGAACCGGGGGGGCAGACGATCCAGGGCACGTCAAGTCGAGGGAGGGAAGAAAGAAGAAACGAAGAAAAGGAGAAGAAGAAGAAAAAGAAAAGAAAAAGACGGAAGAGGAAGAGAAAGAAGAAGAAAGAAGAAGAAGAAGAAGAAGAAGAAAAGAAAAGAAGAGAAAGAAGAAGAAAGAAGAAGAAGAAGAAGAGAAGAAGAAGAAGAAGAAGAAGAAGAAGGAAGAAGAAGAAGAAGAAGAAGAAGAAGGAAAGAAGAAGAAGAAGAAGAAGAAGAAGAAGAAAAAGAAAAGAAAAAAGAAAAAAAAGAAAAAGAAAAAGAAGAAGAAGAAGAAGAAGAAGTGAGGAGTACACAAAGGAAGAAGAAAAAGAAAAAATAGATGAGGAAGTGGGAAGAAGGCACGGAAAGTCAAAGCAAGGAGGGAAAGAAAACAAGACGTGGTAGGGGAAGGAGAGTGAAAAGACCAGATAGTAGAGGCTGACTCAAGGAAGGTGAATGCCGCTGACGCCGGAGGAGGCTGCCACAAATGTGGGTAAAGCCAGTGTCTCGCAGAAACAGCTCCCGAGTCAGAAGGGGGCCACGCCCCCGGGGCAGAGGCAGAAAACAACCACGCCAGGAACCAGAAGAAACGGACCCGTAGAAAGAAAAAAGCATGAAGAGAGAAGAAGAGGAGAAAACTAAATGAGGAAGGTGTCAATGAGAGTAAGAATAGGGGCCCTGAAGGGGCGCGTAGCATGATATGAGAGTACGCAGAACTGACGACTAGACGGGACAACGCGAAACGAAGTACGACGACTACGACTGACGAAAGAAGAAGAATAGAAAAAAAAAGAAGAAAAATAGAAGAAGAAGAAGAAGAAGGAAGAGAGAAAAGAAGAAGAGTAAGAAGAATAAAAGAGAAGAAGAAGAATTAAGAAGAAGAAGAAGAAAAATAAAGAAGGGTAAAGTGAATGACGGAAAAGGGTGAACCTCAACGAGCAAAGAAGACCAAGCGGGGGAGCTAGCGGAATGGTGAGCGAGACAGAAATGAGGAGTGGCAGAAAAAAAAGAAGATGGGGGGCCGTTGCAAAAAAAAAAAAGCCCCGGGGAGGAGGGGTGGCGCGAAGGGGTCAGGAGGGAGGTCAAAGAGGTGGAGAGTGGGAGGGCAGATGGAGAAGGGGCCAGAGCAGGTGGGGATGAGAGGGCGCAGAAAGGGGGGTGGGGGTGTGGGGGGGGTGGGGGTGGGGGGGGAGATCCAAACGACTGGGGCAAAAACAAAAGAGGATAACGGCGAGCCGAACCGATGGGAAACGGAGGCAGAGAGGAAAGGGGCCCACTGCGTTGCACGCCAGGGGGGGGGGGGGGGGGGGGGGGGTGGGGGGGGGGGGGCGAAAAAAAACAACCGGCCACGGTCGAAGGCGGAAGGAAGCCAAGCCAAGAAAAGGCGAGAGGGCGGCAGCAAGAGAAAAGCCGAAGGGGAGTCGCCAACCGAGGAGAAGCCCAGAAGCCCGGCCCCGCAAAGACTGGAGAACCGAGGCAAAAACGAACGAGAACGCACACCAAAAAGGGAGAGAAAAAAGAAAAGAGCGTCGTGGTGGACGGCGAAAGGCGGGACAAAAACTAGGGACTGAAACCAAAAAGACGCACCGAGAGGTAGGACAGAAGTGGTGCGTCAGGCGAGGAGTACCGTAGCCGCACGGCGGGGCCAGAGGGAAACGGGCGGCACAAAAGAAAGTATAAAGCGCAAAGGCGGGCAGCATGAACGGACATAGATGAACGAGGGGGACAAGGCAGACGGGCCCGCCACCAGAGAGGAGACACAGGGAGCTCGCCGCCCTGGGAGGGAAAGAAAGGGAAGGCAGAGCAGGGGCGCGAGCGACTCGCCGCAAACCAAAAGCACTGGCAGGAGCATCGGGGTAAAGGGAAGAGGCACTAGTAAGACCAGAAAAACAAAACAAGCCGGAACTATCGCGAGGAAGCCGAAGACGAATGGGAGGAAAAGGAAGAAAGACGCGGCGGACGAAGCGGCAAGAGAAGGGGGGGAGGCACAAAAGGGAAGCGCAGGAAACCGTACAGGGCACAGGGGGGCAAGGGAGAGGAGGGGGGGGCGGAGCTGGCTGGACCCAGAGGGAGGGTGGCGCGAGCCGAGGAAAACCAAAACGACACGACAGAAACACAGCGTAAGAATGAAAGAAGCAGAAAGGCAAAAGAAAGGGGGGCAAAGAAGAAAAAAGCCAAAAGGAGAGAAAGAGGCAGCGCGGGAAGAAGCCCGAGGCGCGGAACAGAAACAGCGCAAGGGGAGGGAAGAGCGAAGACAGGCCAGAAAGATCGGACAAGAGCCGCAATTAAGGGCACCACCCGAAGAAGAAGAAGAAGAAGAATAAGAGAAGAAGAAGGAAGAAGAAGATGAAGAAGAATAAGTAAGAGAGAAGAAAGAATAAGAAAAGCGCGCGCGGTGCCGCGCGCCGCCCGGGGAGAAAGAGAGATTAGAGATAGGATAAGGAGGATAGAGAGAGGATGGATGAGTAGAGAGGAGGAGGAGAGGAGGTGATGAGGGGTTGCCCACTAGGAGCCGCGGTCACCGAGCGTGAGGGAGGGCCTAGCGTAGGAAAACGCCAGACAGCGGGGCCAGAGAAACTCCGAGAGGCAAAGGAGGAAGAGGAGAAGCCGGTGGCGGCGGGAGAGCCCCGGCCCAACACCAAGTGCTGGTCAAGGTAAGGCGTCGATGAAGAAAAGGGTGCGGGCGAGGCGTGGCGACGGTGCAAGGAATGTAGCGACCAAAAAATCACGCCGGGGCCAGCGGACGAACCAAACCCGACAGCAGCCGAATCCAGCCGTGAACCAGGGAACGGCCAGGAGAAAGGTGCCCGACCCCCCCCCCCCCCCCCCCCCCATCCAGAGTGACAGTGCGAAGAGAGGTCTGCCCCTGTGCCAGAACATCTGCGGCGAAGGCAGAAAGCCGAGAGTAGCGTACGGGGGGGGGGGGGCGGGGGGGGGCGGGGGCGGGGGGGAGGCAGAGCAAGAGGCATCGTGCAAAAAGACAAAAGAGGCGCCAATGCCAGAGTGGTGGGGGAGGAGAGTTCAGCCGAGCGCACATGTGCCGGACTGCCCGAAGTGACAACACAAGGCAGGAACGAACGGGTAGCCAGCATCCAGGCGGAAGACAGGACAAGAGCAGGGCCCAATGAAGCGTGATGAGAGGAACCTGAGAAGGCAAGCCGTGGCAGCGTGAAATTGAGGTTGAAGCCCCGGGCACCGCGGCCACCAGACAAGGGAGGAAAGGTAAGCAGAAGCGGACGACAAGAGGGAAAAAGGAGGGCGCATGGGGGTGCAGGCCCCAGGGGCAAGCATGCGAAAGCAAAAAGCGAGGGTACCTACACCCGAGGGAGTCCGAGGGCGGGGTGATGCAAGATTTTCAGAGGAGGGAGGGAAGATTAAGAGAGCGACCAAGCGGAAGGTGCGCAAAAGTCAGCGGGCGCCAGCGGGAGAAAAGCACGGAGAAAGGGACGGCGTGGATGAATAGCCCGACTGTAGACGCGGGGGAGGCGGCAAAAAAAAAAAAAAGAAAAAAAAAAAAAAAAAAAAAAAAAAAAAAAAGAAAAAAAAAAAAAAAAAAAAAAAAAAAAAAAAAAAAAAAAAAAAAAAAAAAAAGAAAAAAAAAAAAAAAAAAAAAAAAAAAAAAAAAAAAAAAAAAAAAAAAAAAAAAAGAGAAAGCAAAGAAGGGGCCAATGGTAGGTCCAGAGAGTGCAGAAAGAATGAAATGCGGCGTAGAAAAGAGCGCAGGTGCGAGGGGAAAAAGAATGGGAATAATAACAAAAAAAAAAAAAAAAAAAAAACAAAAAAAAAAAAAAAAAAAAAAAAAACCGAGGAGCACCAGAAAAATGCATACACCAAAAAGGAGCGGCCGATGTTGCGCACCTCAACCTCAACCTGGGGTGGAAGAAAAAAGAAAAGAAACCTTCCGACTACAAAAGGAACCAAAGTAAAATAAAAAAGGGGAGGGGGGGGCAAGAAAACAAGAAGAATGGTGTGGGGCGCCAACTAAGCCAAATGGCCTGAAGAACCAAGCCAGAAGCGAGACCACCCGAGGGGAGAGGCAGGGAGTTCCACAGGGTGACGGGAACAAGTGACTAAAGGAAGTGAGATAAGTTATAAGATAGGATGTTAAGAAGATAGGAAAGTGATGAGGTAAAAAGATAAGAATGATGAGATCGACGATATGATGAGAGATGAGAAGGAGGAGGAGAGGAGGAAGAGAGGAGAGGAAGGAAACAGGAGAAGATGTGCGAGAGGGAGCGAGAATAAAAGCTAGGTCCAAGTACGTAAGGCAAAAGAGGAGATCAAGCAGTGAGAACGGTAACGTGTAGGGCCACAGCGCTGTCCCGGAATGCTGGGGAGCGGAGGAAGCATGGAGTGGGGACATGGGCGGCGGGGGCGGCCGCGCCCAGGGGAGTGGACACCAGAAACGCGGGAGAGTGGCATGGAGAGAACGACAAACAAAGGTGGGGGCAGAAAGAAACCGGAAGGTCAAGAGGAAGGAAAAGGAAGTGATAAGAATCTATGAGGCCGGGGCCAAGCGACGCAAAAGAAAAGGAGGCGAAATAAAAGCTGTGCAGACAGTGGTCAGGAAGAACACACGCAAAGAGAGAGGGGAAGGTGGTCGCGGCAGGGAGAAGAAAGCAAATGCGCTGCGCGTCGTCGCGGTGTCGAGTGTCGGATTCGCGGGCGCGGCGCGTCGGTCGCGGCGCTGCGGCGCGCGGCGGCGCGGCCGGGGGCGGCGGCGCGTGGCGCGGCCGCCGCGGCCGGCGCGCGGCGGGCGGCTGCGGCGGGGCGCGGGCGATCGTTGTCGGAATTTCTCGGCTTGGGGCGCTGCGCGCGGCGCGGCGCGACGTGGTGCTCGTGGCGTCGAGTAGATGACAGATAAAGACCGGAACGGAAAAGGAAACCAGAACGGGTAAAAGCAGAATGGTGGAAAAGAGACAGCAAGAAGTCGGGCCGACAAGGCGAAGACGGGGATCGCGCGAGCAAACTAATCACCGGTAACTGGAAGAGCGGGAGGACCGGAAACAGAGCCGGCAAGACGGGGAGCTCAGCAGCACACGAGAGGGAAGGGAGAAAAAGGAAAAAAAAAGCAAAAACTGGAGCCAGGAGGGGTGGCAGAGCAGAAAAGCAGACGGGTGCGAAGCGGAGCAGACGCCAAAGCACAGGGACAGGGGACACATTCCAACACAAAAAGAAACAAAAAGACACAGAGCCAACGCCGGCGAGAAGCAGAGCGCTCGAAGGAAGCAAACGAGATGAACATTAAAAGGGAAAAGAAGAGACGAATGGGAAAAAATGAATGAACATGAGTGAGTGGACACAGGAAACAGAGGCACACATAAAGAAAGCAAAAAAGACTGAACACACTTAGCCGAGGGAGAGGCAAAGGCGGGGCGAGGCGGGGGGGGTAGCGCGGAGGGCGGCGGGAGAGAGTAGGAGAAGAGTGGGATAGAGTGAGGAGTAGTAGTGATGAGATGAATGAAGAGAAGAGGAGGATGTGGTGATAAGATAAGTGAGGCATAATGCTGCTGGCCGAGTAAAAGCCAGCAAATGGATGAATAAGAATAAGAGAGAGATAGAGAAAGATAAGAAATAGATATAATGAGAGAAAGTAGATAGAGAGTAGTATAGATAAAAGAATAATAGAGTAGAAGAAAGAATGTAAAGACCCCCAAGGAGGTCAGCCAGGCGAGAGACGAGCTGACCCGAGCCAGAGGAGCTGGCATGTGGGACCACGACCTACGACCCGAACCCAAAAGGAAGAAACGAGAATGACTGCACGTTCCAAGAAGAGCACGACTGACGGGCCGCCGCGCGCACGCGAACGAGGGCCAAAAAAGGGACCGCGCAGGGGGAAAGAAAGACTAAACCGGGGAGGAGGGAGAAGAAAGGCCAAAATGAACCTGTGCAATTCAAAGGGTAAGTTGAAATTACCCCCGAAGTGAGGGCACATGCGAGAGACGAAGCCTTGACCCGAGCAATGAGCGGCAGGTGGGGACCACGACGCCGCGTCAGCCGGTGAACGTAGTCGCCGATACCGCACTGGTAGCGACTAAAATCGGAAACGCGTCGAACTCCATCCTGAGCAGCGGGAGCGCAGCCCGTCGGCAGAGGCAGTCAGGAGGAGCGGCGACGTCGAGGGCAACTGGGGACAACTGCCGAGCGAACGAGAGGGCTTGCGTGCCCGAGGACCATGAGGAGTGCGGCGGGCGGACAGACCAAAGCGGGGGACCGGGGGGGCACGCGCACGGCCCTAAGCGCCCTGCCGGGGTTGCCTCCCTCGCGGGCTACGCTGGCGACCGGTGGCGTCGCGATGCGCCTCGAGAGTTCAGCACGGAGGGACGACCGCCTCCGTCGGAGTGGTGCCGCAAGGTGCGTGCGGTCCCAACTTAGTTCCTACGGGCATCAACGATGCGCCGCACTGGACGTGCCAACGCGGGCACTTCGGAGGCAGGACTCAAACCGCCACGCGTGCGAGCGCACGCGAAAAGTCGTGCGCCCGTGGCGCGAGGAGGGCCGCGCTGCGGCAGCTGCCCTACCGTGGCGATGTCGGAGGAGGGCCCGGCGGGCACTTCAACGGGGGAAAGGCAACGCGGGAAAAACCCAACGGCGCGAAGCGCCCGCGCAAAACACCGGCCCAACTTGCCGAGGGCGTGCGACGCTCGAAGCTCCCGGTGAACAACAGAAACAGGCGGTGGGTGCGAACAGAAACAAGAAAAGGGGCGGGGAAACCGCAGATGCAAGGGAGTGCGAAGGGCCGCAAAGAAACGGAGAGGCGTCACGGGGCGAAGTGCCGCCACACCCCATGAAAAAGGCGGATGGGCGAAGGACGGGGTCGGCACAGGGCGGCCGCTGCCCACCCGGCATAAGGGAGCGGGAAAGCCGAAGAGGACAAAACTGGCCCCGACGGGCAAACCGCGGACCCGCTAGCGCGGCACGACGTGGAGCACGAGCGCCGATAAGCACACAGGCAAAGCGTCAGGAGGGCCGGCGCGAGTGCCACCGCCAGGGCGCCCCGCGCAAGGTACACAGGCCAGCTGCGAGAAGGCGAAGAAACCCCAGACGCGGGGCCGCGCGTGCCACGACCTATGAACCCGCCTCGGTGCCAGAACGTAAAATGCGCCGCGAAAGCCACGGGCGCGGGCCACCGGAGAGATGCCGACTACCGAACAGCCCCCCAAAAGCTCGCCGTGTTAACGCTAAAAAAACAAAAAAAAAACAACAAACAAGCATGTAAAAGCAGAAAAAAGAAAATGCAGGAGAAGCAAGGAGTAATGGAAAGCCCTACACAAATACTTAAATTAAAGGAGAAATAAAAATGACACAACCAGATCCAATAAAACGCGTCACTCGCAGAGCCAAGAAAACTAAGTAACCCAACGCGAAAAACCACCACTCAGCGGCGGCCGCGCCGGACCTAAACCGGCAGAACATAACCTAGCAACTCATCCCCCCCCCCAAAAAAAAAAAAAAAAGATAAATAAACATAACCAGCCACTGAACCAAGCAAAAAGCCCCAAAGAAGGCAACCGGCCCAAAAAAGCCGTCCAAAGAGAGCGCTGAATAAGCAACCAGCAGAACCAACCGCCTACTAACAAAAAAAAGAAAAAAATAACAATAAAAAAAAAAAAAATAAATAAAAAAATAAACCAAATAAAAAAAAAACAAAAAACAACTTATATCAGAACTCTAATTATAATACAATAACATGTAAAAAAGAAAACTATCTTTAAAATTAAAATAAAATCAAAATAATATAATATGCTAAAAAAAAAAAAAAAAAAAAAAAAAAAAAAAAAAAAAATATAAAATAAAAGAAACAAAAATTGTTAACTTCATTAAAGCATGAAGAACTGTCTCCACCTTAACCAACAAGAATCAAACAGTAGTCCACATATAATCAACATAAAACTATATTAAATCTCCAAAAACAGCAAGAAAAACACACCAGTAAAAAAACAAAAAACAACAAATAAACTTACATCCAAATAATTCAAAACCTACGACAGTAAAATAACAACACCAACACCGCCAAGCAACTCTCAAAAAACCCACAACTACAACCTCGAACAACCAGACACATCCCAAAAACAAAACCCCACAAAAAAACCCAAAAACATAAACCAACAAAAACAAAGAAACCCACAAAGGCAGCAGACCCCGCCCCAAAACACCGTCACAGCGCACCAGAAATATGTCACAGGTCCAAGACAAAAACTAAAAGGTCAAAAAAGGCCCCAAAAATACAGCCGCCCCCCACGCGATCCATCACACTAACTGAACAAAAACGCAAGCATCGCAATCGGCCAATACAGCAAGGTACCAATGACCACCCCACACAACAACAACAAACCCTCCACCGAAAAGAAAAAGAATCACCAGTTCTACTCACAAATAACACGCCCCCCCCAGATACCCAAAAACACAATCAACACAGAATCAAAAGACACTCCACCACCAACACCAACCCAACCCGCCGAAAAACCCCAAACAGAACAAACGAACGCAAACCAGAAAATACTCCGTGCACGCGCCGCCCACCAAGGCAGAATAAGCGTAAAGCCATAATTCCAACCAGTAAAGATGCCGCCCTGAAAGACGACACAACACGCCAGGACCTGCAGACCACAACAAAAATAAACGCCGTCACGACCCCGCCAGGGCACAAAACAACGCCGCCCAAAGAACGACAAACCAAGGTAAAATAAATAAAAAAAATAATATATCACATAAAAAAAAAAAAAAAATAAAAATAATAATAAAATAAAAAATAAAATAAAAAAATAATAAAAAAAAATAGAAAGATAGAAAAAAAAAAAAAAAATAAATAAATATAAAATAAAAAAAAAAAAGACCTGTAAGGAAGGCAAGGCACCAGCACTATAACACAACAAAACAGAGAAGCAGCAGAAAAACGCACATATCCCATCCTAAACAACATACGAAGAACTAAAAAAAAAAAAAAAAACACAAAAATAATAAAAAGCCACAACAAAAAAAAAAAAATCGAAAACACAAATGTGGCTTTTGTAGGTAATAAGGTGGAAACAAAGACATTAATAAAAGAGAATAACAAAAACTACGAGACATAGACGGCCGCAACTGACTCACACTATCGCATATACAACAGATACTACCAAAACCGCGAAGAAAAAACGATGAATAATGAAAATAGAAAAATAAAAGAGATATATAAAAAAAAAAAAATAAGAAAAGATAATTAACTAAAATTTAGTACTTGTCCAATATGCCCCATAAAATATTTTCGGTAATAAACAAATAATTTAATATTGTACTATAAAGGAGTTTCATTTGCTATCGACATAATAAAATTTGTTTACTCAAAAAATAGAGTATTATAATATTGTTTCATTGCAGTTTTATATTTAAATTAATAAATAAATAGGTACTGAAAGAATAAAAATAAAAAGATAGAAAAAAAAACTAAACTAAAAATTTTTAGTACTTAACATATTTATATTTTATTCAATAATAGAGAGACGAGAAAAAGATATTAATCAAACTGATTAATTTCAAGACATTTACAACACACTCCTTCCACCACCCGTAGATACTCTCATCATTAAAAAAAATAATGAATATTTTATATATGATAACAATGTATCGCATAATGTAGATTATTTTAATTTCTAGGATATATTTAATTAAGAGAAGTCCAGTAAATGCTTTATGAAGAATGAAACAGTTTGAGAGATTAGTGTATAGACTCTCTTCTATATCGGGTAATACATGTTAAAAAGATTAGTAGATATAGTAAAGAGCAATGTTTTTGATCGAGTTTTGAGAGGGAAAACAGTCGTTCTATTTTGTATTGATAACACATATGGTTCAAGTTATTTGTATTAATATTTTACACATAGTTCTCCTGTAACAAAATGGTTAGCTATATTATAGAAGTAATTTTAGGCCTCTAATTGTTAGTAGTTACAATCTGTATTGTACTAGTGGATAATTTTTATAGAAAGATTAGATGTGGGATTGAGGTAAGGAGTCACGTACATAAAAGATATATAGAATAAGTACTAAAGACTCGACGATAGATAATGTTGGTAGGCTATAAAAAAAAAGTATAATACTTATATATTATAATAAAAGAAAATATTAGTGATATTAATACTATGTAAATAAAAAAAATACTATATATATATATATAAATTTAATATAAATATATTAAATATATAGCTTAAATATAAAAAAAGTATATTTGAAATATATATAATAATAATAAAAAATTAAGATATATTATTATTTATAATTATTATTATATATAATATTAATGAATATATTTTATATATTAAATAAAATATAAAAAAAATAAATTAATATTAATATATATATATAAATATAAGATATATAATAAAATAATATTATAATATTATTATAAATATATATATATATTATAAAATAATAAATATATAATATTAAATAAAATATATAATATGAATAGAAAAGAAACGAATAATGTATATTATATAATATACAAATATATTATTTAATAATGTAGATAATTATTAGCTAACAACTTCAAAAATAAAATTTATAAATAAAATGATGATTGTGATTAAATAACTATATGTTATATTAATATAAATAAATTTTAAGTCTTAATAGTTTTAATTTATTTATATTCAATTATTTAATAAAATCGAACATCAATAATAATTAAAATTTAAAAAAAAATATAATGAAATAATAAAATTATCCTTCATTTACATGTGTCTTTTAGTAATTTTGTTATCACACCTCTATTAAAAGGTCAAATAAACTGCTTGATTATGCTGAGATTTGCAAAAAATTATATTCACTTAATCATTATATATTTATCGCTATGGCAGAAACCCAGACTAAATAAATTCTATGGAGCAAAGGCTTTGCTTAAACATTTGGGCATTTTAAAATAAGAAACTTAAAAAAAAGGTTCCCCAACAAACAGTGGCTGGTAATAAACAGAATATTAAAATTATAAAAATCATTTTTTTTTTTTTTTTGGGTAGGGGGGGTGTGGAAAAAAGAAAAGTCGCCTAAGGACTTGCTCTACCCGCTATGTCCTATCAAGAAGGGTCCAAACGTAATACAATATAAAAGGTCAGCCTAGCAGTGGACCTGGTTTACCAATTACAATCAGACATATGAGAAAGTGAAATACTTAGTTCCTACTTGGAGAAACTCTGCAAGAAAGTGAGAAACGTTTATAAAATTGGATTGGTTGCTGCGAAATCCATTTTTTATTCTCCCTCATTGTATTTAGTAAATATTAAGAGTAGTAAAAGGGAACCCACCTATTAAAAATAAATACATAACCACTTGCTTCAATTACACTGCACAACAAATTTTAAACTTTTTTCTGTCCTTTACATGAAAATATGTTGTTGTTTTTTTTGTTTTTGTTTTTTTACAGTTAACACCATTCACGGACCGAGCACTTTTTCAACGGGATGGGGCAGAAAAGAAAAAAGGAAAACCCACCCCAATCCCCAGCCTAAGGCAAATCCCTCAGGGAGGGCAGACGTGGGCTTTAAAGAGAGGAAGGATTTAAATATAGTTGAAAAACAGAAGAAGGCAAGGAGTTCCACAGAACAGAAGTAGCTGGAAAAGAAAGAGGCACCACAACAAACAAGTCTGGGTTCTCAATACTCACGCAAAAATTCATGCCGCAGAGCATGGCACCCCTTGTATTGCGATGGCGACGCAATGGAGGTGGAATCACGGAGCGTGCCAACTCCCCTGAGCATCTTTTATTGCTGTACCTATAGAAAGAGATAGTTGCTCCAACGTCACGTAAACTTTCTAATTGGACAATGTCTCAAGAGAGTTTGAAAGTAGGGGACAGTTGTAACCCTACCCAAATGAAGGGTGGAACCAGAGCCCACCCACCTCCCCAAATGGAAAACAGTACTCCATACATGGGCTGATGACCCTGTTATGTATTTAGAGTAACTGTTTGGAAGAAAAAATTTCCGCAACCTGAACAGAACTCCTAGCTTCTTTGAGGTCACCTTAGCAACCATTGTGATATGAAGTTTCCAAGATAGTTTCGTGTTTACATTCAGACCAAGAATGTTTTTCCACAGGTAAGAAGGGATAGGGCAGTCAAAAGAAATAGGAAAATTGGGAATATTTTTGAGAGGGAGATGTGAAGTAGAGTTTAAAAAAAAAGGTGAATTTCACAAGGTGTATGCGACTCCGCCGGGAAATATCAACCAGATCGGTTGGATAGAATGGGAAAGCCGAAATCAAGAAGCAACTCTAGATGCAAAAGAGGGCGTAAATTTGAAACGAGTGAAAGAACAGATAGCTGAGTCATCGGCGAGTTAGAAGTGCAGCTGAGAGGATCGTTGATGAAAAGTAAGAATAGAGTTGGAGATGGAACCAGAATCTTGAGGAACACAATTAACAGGAAAAGAGAATAAAGTCGGTCCATCATTGATATCCATTGCATAAAGACAAACGCGACAGATTTTGAAGTAGTATTCACTAGGGGAATTGCTTTTACGTGTTCTTGTCGATGCAGGTGAGAAGAAATCTGAAGACGGGAGCTGAAGTATTGGTAAAAGAGGATGGAGGTGCATAACAGGAGTGAATGATGGGGATTTGTGAGCTTTGCTCAAGGGATGAACCCCACATTGATGAGATGCCAGAGTGAGAGTCCATCGCAGTTTCATGAAACCTATAGAGTGGATTTTTTTGACTGGGTCCAGTTCTCACTTGGGGGTATAAAGGGAACAGTAAAGGGGGGGGGGGTTCTTCTACTACTTTTCTGTTCCGATGTATGCTACGCACCTCCCCCCATAATTTGGGGATAGGAGGAAGATTATAATATAATAATAAAACAGTCGAACTCCAATATTCGTCATTAACCGTTCCTGAGGGAGGATGAATATTGAAAAGGACGAATATCAAACGAATTTTCCCATAAGAATTAACTAAAAAATGGTTTAATCCGTTCCCAGGCCTGAATTTTGCATATATATTCTTTAACAAAAATAAATTTCACTCGAAAATAGATCTCTCAAATCATTGCAAATACATTTCTCACCACTTTTCTTTTTTTGTTTTTTATCGTCTCTGCAGTTTTTACGACACATGGTCACTTACAGCACTGTATTTATTAAAACATTAACTGTAATAACTAGCAACTATTAAAAGTAGAAATAAAGTATTGACGACAAGAGTTGATGCACTTTATATTAGTGTCAATTTCTCCTTTAAAAGCGTCAATAGGTGAACATTTTGAAGCCATCAATAAAAATTTATTTCAGAATAAGGAGTTAAGTATTCAAATCTTTGAAGTATTAT
>JABUQX010000724.1:57500-65000 GCA_015478945.1 Trachelipus rathkii | reverse complement strand
ATATATAGTAATCACCTAGATAGTGAGAATATAAATATAGGGAGTAGGTGAATATATTTATATCCTAGTATAGGATCTAGAGTATATTACACAAGTGAGATGAGATTAGATAGAAATAGATATGATAGAGAGAGAAACAGGTAAGAGTAGCCATAAGAGAGCAATGTAAGCATCTTTTCATAGATTAAAATGAGCAACAAAAATATCTCACATCGAGAACACGTTTTCTCATTGATATCAATTTATTAAAGCTACTTGTAAGATGAATTCTATTTACAGGTAATAAATTGATCTTATTCAAGAGAGTATGTTTAGCATATGAAGTATTTTTTATTATTTTATAGTGCTAGTATTTAAATTTTTGAGTATGCCTTCATAGAAACAGTTAATCTTTGATCATACGAGGTATAGATGACTCTAAATAGATATCAATTATGAAACGCACGAATCTTTACATCAGACTAATATCTTATTAAGCACTATAATTCAATCGAAACTAAGAGTCATCTCTCCAATGCTATAATAGTCATCGGCACCTGTGATCTATAATTATGAATCGTAGTTAAAAGCTTTCTAATTCTCCCAATATAGACGCCGCTGATTCTATACTCATTCTCGTTCTTCACAATCTTTGCATTATCATTTCTTATAATGTTTCTATTAATGATATTCACTCTATCTAAGTCTGATCCAATTTACGCAAGAGAAAAGATATGAGAAAATATATGTCGATATCGTGTATGAAACATTGCCACAACTCCGCGATATCTTGTCGATTCACTAGTCATACCGTGCTGAGCGACGACCATAGTCTACGAGAGCAAGTGAGTCCCCCTCTATAGCATAGATGTCCTACAGTAATATTTATATAATGAGAATAAGAAAGTATCTATTCACCCTTATTGAAAAGTAGTATTAATATATTTAATATAAAAAAAAAAACTGAATAATTACTAATATCTTTTAAACAGTAAACCAGAAAGGATAATAATATATTAATATAAATATAAATATAAGAAAGATAATAAGATATTATGAACTATACTATATAAATATCACTAAATATATAAGCTAATTGATTTACGAGATTTATGTATCTATAATAGAACTTGTTACCTGCCCAGTGTTAAAAGTATTATAAATACGTTAAGGCACTAATACCTCATTATATCCTATATCTGTTAATGAGTATAATAAAGTAATCTATATTCTCTTAGAATTAATAAGTTGTAGTTGGATTATTGATATTCATATGCAACGAAAAATAGTATAAGACGGAGTTTCAATGATCAGTATTACAAACTTATACATCCATAAAATCCATGAGTGTAGTCTCAACATAGTGTAACAGAGAGCACAGAAGTATAAGTAGTAATACTATAGTATAACCTAATCGCGAGATGTATGTACTAATCTGTATATTTAGAGCTTACAAATGACAACTCTGCTCTATTAAAGATGTTAAATTTTTACGGTATATAGAACACTATTATAATGAAACAACGAAAACACCTGTACTGACCCACTATAATGCGTCATCACTAGTATGCGTAACATAACAATACTATACACATAACAAATACATACTTAATCACGTAAACCACACAAATGACAAATAAACTCTCATTATACTATACATATTCTATGTAAATGTCATCCAGTACACGCTGCAGACCAATTAAGTCATACATACATACATAAACAATCATATTCATTCTACAAATCCGATAGATGTAACTATAGCATATACAAAGCAATCCATAGCATAACAATACGATATATCATCATGAATCGAGCATACGAAATAATAGAAATGATATAAATATTATCTCTAGCAGTCTTATTTATAATTCGTTTCATGCAATCTATCACGTTTAAAACCAACTAAGATCTACTATTAGAGATCGCTATGCGAGTCATGCTACAAAACGACACATACGCACCCTATACTAAAAATAAATTAACCTTTCATTTAAATGCATCGTGTAAAATAGATAATATATATAAAACTCAAATTTATATGTATACTTCCCTCAATATAAACTGATTATAATACTTTGATAATAAAATAACCCGACGAGTTAATATAATATATTTAAATAAAATATAGTAAATAAAAACTTAAAAACTTAAAAACATATATATATTTTAATTAAATAAATACTAACAAGAACGTATATACTATTATTTATATTATATGTAAATCAGTATTAAAAATTAATACTTATTAATATAATAAAACTTTTAATGAGGAGTATAGATATAATGAGATGTTTTGTACTATTATAATATATTTTTATAATTTTTATTCCCAATTTTATTACAATTTGTATACTTTCTAATAATTGATTATTATTATAAAAAATTATATTAATCTGGTAATGTAAGTAAATATTTCTAGATCACTATATAAAATACTATTATTATTATATATATATAATATAAATATATATATAAATATATATATATAATATGAAGCTATAGCCTTTAATTTCCATGTCACAGAAAGTGAGAAAATGAGTGAGCTTTTTTAAGGTGCGAACGAAATTATAGTTTTATAATATATATATATAATATATATAGATAACAATCAACAAATCAACTACATAACAAAACCTAACACACTATACACACACACACTACTACTACACACACTACACTAATACTACACTCACACTACACACATCAATAATACACACACTAACAATCATATCACATGACTCCTTAATAATAAACATATACCGTATATTATTCATAATAATGAATTACTTAGATAAATTATATTTTAATTCTACATACTAGAAGTATATTCTAATCTGAGCTATTGCTATGGCACTTTAAAATAATCATATAATACAATGTACTAATTAATATCACCTATATATCTAATAGTTTGCACTTACCATATATAATATATAATAATCATAAAAAATATTAGATAAAGATTAAAACTTTTGAAATCATTTAAAGTAATCAGACCTTATCATATAATATACATATTATATTATATATATGTAACAATATATATATTTTATATTTCACTTTATTTTAGTTAGTACTAACTACTAAGAAAATATTATTTATATATCTACTCAATATAATCAACTGATTATCATCATATATATAATATAGCTAATTACTACACTAAAACGTTTATACAAAAACACCAAAACTAAATTATATAATATATAATATATTTAAATACTAATATGAATTAAAAAAAATAATTAATGAATGAAAATAAATAAATATCATATAAGTGAAAATAAATGTGATTATTGACAAATTAATATAACAAGCACTGATCTAAAATAATTAGTTTTCTAGTCCACTCCTCTAATTTAAGAAATTCAAAATTTCAGTGTTTCTCTTTAATAATGAGTAGTTCTAATCTAACTCTATCACATAGGAAGTAGACAAAATTGACACTATTAGTCAAATCCTAGTAGCTCACAGTATATGAATGAATTCCACATATTTAAAATAATATTCCAAATATAATATAATAAAAATAATAACAATAAATAAATAAAATATAATTATAAAATTACAGAGAAGAAATTATAAAAGTAAATTAAAATATAATTAATATATAATAATTATAAAAATCTATAAATAAATAATCATAATTAATTATAAAATTATAATCAATATAAAATAAAATATAATATAATATATAATTAGAATATATAATATAAAAATCATATAATAAATAAAAATAAATACAAATAATTAATATTATTTATAGTAAACCGCTAATCACACTTTTCTTTAAATAATTAAATTAAAGAATGTAATTTATATAGATATTTTAATAATTTAATTATAAAAATATAATAGTTAATAAATTAATATAATAAATATAATTATAATATTATTTAAATTAATAATAATAGGGTATACGAACCCGTCTAACCTGCATTTTAGTAACCTTATGATATACTAAATAAAATAGTATAATATAATATGATAATGTCCCTATAGTTCTATACTCCATAGTATCCTGCCACAGCTATATAAAAGCCTATCACCTATACAAAACGAAAAATTGACAACCAGAACTTATAATAATAGCCCCAATATAAAATACTGATATAGGGTAAAACACCTAATAAAAGTAGTTAAATAAATAATAAGATTATGTTAATAAATTTATTTAAAGATTTCTTAATTATTATTATAATTATATTAGTGATTTAATTATATATAATATATATAATTAAATTAATTAATTATTATTAATAAACATTATTATAAAACATTATTATATTAATTTAGGTGATTAACAATATAGGATAGTAAAATATGGCTCAAAGAATATTTACATGATCGTAAAATACGATACATCTAATAAGGTTAGCTACATTCGTCCAAGTAATATCATTTCCATTGCTGTACGAGCGCATCAAAATAAAATGACGAAATGTCCATCCTAAATCAGTCCTAATGAGCTGGCTTTGATTATGGATTTTCCGCTGTTTGCAAACATTCATAGATGGAGTGTGTGATCTGAATCGAGAAGCAAGCCCTTGATTCGGTATCCCATCTAGACATATATCTCACTAGTATGCGTCTCTGACTGCGAGCATTGTGGACTTCCAATCTATGTGGAGCTATCAATTATTCAAGACTTAACGTTGTTGCCATTTTCATATGGTACTGGGTATAAGTAAATATATTATAAACTAAGACACAACATACATAGTTACAGCTATTAAATAGCTATATATATATAATAGCCACCAATATCTGTATCCCATAGGTATATACGTATTTTCTTATAGTTATGGTGAGAAATAGTATATATTTTTACGCACAAAGTACTTAATATATATATATATTATTTTACTATAATAAACAAATAATAATAAATATTTCACCAACTAAACTATACAATATAATAACCCCTTAGTAAAAATAAATATATAATATAAAAAGAAAGTTCTTTCAGGTGCATAATTTTGCTTCTTAAAACCACGAGCTTAATATAATCTATAAGATCAATCCACTAAATATGTATACTATTCAACTCGCCACTAATAAACCCAAAGCTATATTGTTGAAGCTGAAGATTACTGAGAACCTTTTTATTACTTAATTATGCGAGTGATTATATATTACAGAGTATTGTGTTGATATATCTTTATATAATTGAACTTAGCAATATCAGCTTGGCAGAAAACCTCCACAAAAGAAACAGTACCGAACAGATTGGCTCAAACTTACGCTGACGCTGCTGTGTCTGTAACTATTACTTCGTTGACCAATGCTTTAGCGTTTGCAGTTGGTATCTCTACACCAACCCTTATCGTTCAAGCTTTCTGTCTCTACAGCTGTGAGTAGTGAATAATAATAATAATAATAATAATAATAATAATAATAATAATAATAATAATAATAATAATAATAATAATAATAATAATAATAATAATAATAATAATAATAATAATAATAATAATAATAATAATTTTTTCCTTTTTAGGTGTCACCGTTATTTTTGCTTACGTCTGGTTCGTCACTTTCTGTGGGGGCTTTTTAGCTGTGGCAGGATACATGGAGGAACAAGGAAGACATTCTCTTTTCTTAGTCAAAGTCAACAATGCAGGAGAAGACGGTAAGCCCACTATTATTAAATTATTATTAATATTATTATTATTATTATTATTATTATTATTATTATTATTATTATTATTATTATTATTATTATTATTATTATTATTATTATTATTATTTATTATTATTATTATTTTTTTTTTTATTATTATATTATTATATTATATTATTATTATTATTTTTTTTTATTATTTTTTTTTTTTTAAAGCTTTTAGTTCATTTGCTATGCACTTTTGAAGAGAACCCATGGCAAATCAATGCTGCATATTAAAATGGAATGCAAAAAATTATGATTTGTATTACATTGTAATTTTGTTTTGGTGTTTTATGAAACGATTCGTGATGAACTCAAGACGTGTTATGGCTGATAATAAATTTCTAGGGCACAAAAAAACGTGAAAAATATATGTCATAACTGTATCGAAGTCTTTAAAGGAGTTAAAGCTTTAATTTTAATTTTTGATTCTGGCAGTGCAACTCGATGGTCAATGCATTGTATTATACTGATTATTTAAAGTGCCAGCAAGCTCAGATGAAAATAATTCAAGAATGTAGAAAAAAAAATATTTATCTAAAGTAATTCAATTTATGAATATATATAGTCCTTATAGAGCTGTGTGTGTGTGTGTGTGTGTGTGTGTGTGTGTGTGTGTGTGTGTGTGTGTGTGTGTGTGTGTGTGTGTGTGTGTTCTATTATAAAAACTGAAATGAGGTACCAATAACGTTTATAAGGATCAGAAATACTAAATTGCAGCAAGGTATTAAAAATTTTAAAAACATTAGAAAGTTCAAATTTGAAAAATTGGGAAAAATAAAATGTAAAGCAAACATCCTCCTCCCTCAATTAAAAGTTTTATTAAAGTATTTTATCCGTTTCAAAAAAAGTTTTACGTTCTGTGTTTTAAAAAAGATAAGTTCAAGTTTTAACGTTTTTCATTTTTAAATTATTAAACTCGTAGGTTTTTATCAAAGTTAATACTGTTTATTAGGATGGGGAAAAGTTACATAAATTTGAGTTTTATCTTTACACAGTTTCAAATTTGATTTTAAATTAGTTTTAGCTCTTGAACTTTAAAATTTAGGTTTTAGTGTATGAACAATTTTATAACGATTTCATCTTTTCTTTTTGTATGTATGTATGTATGTATGTATGTATGTATGTATGTATGTATGTATGTATGTATGTATGTATGTATGTATGTATGTATGTATGTATGTATGTATGTATGTATGTATGTATGTATGTATGTATGTATGTATGTATGTATGTATGTATGCGTAATGTCAGATTTGCGCAGGAGTAGGTTTTCTATTGACTATACCAACATCCATGGCTTATGCTTTAACTCTAAATCCGTGAAATACAGCATCTCTAACTCTAATCCTAACCTTTTGCTCTTGTCTGAGACTCAGATAGTTAAGAATTCATCCTCTAACTCGTTTAACATATCCAACTACAACTTATTTCATAATTTCCTTCTAAAGGATAGAGTATGTGCCTACGTAAACATTAACACTGCAGTAACAAGTCTCGAAAATCTCGAATCTAATAGCTTTGATGTCCTATGGCTTAAAATCTTTCTTCCTTTTACTACAATAATCTTATGCTTCTGTTACTGTTCTAACAGAATAGATTTTCACGTTTTTTTTTAATATCTTACCACTTCTCACGAGACTATTATATCTACTCATCTAAATACTGAGGACATCTATTTAGGGGATTTCAATGTACACAACACTGAATACCGATCCAGGAGGGTAGGAAGCCGAATCATTCAGCATTCTCAACGATCTGGGGAAACTAATGCTTGTTCAGGTTAGAGATAGTACGTATTGGGGTAGAAAAATACTCGTTCTCTTTGCAGGGATATTATTCGACCAGCAAAG
>JABUQX010000724.1:45000-52500 GCA_015478945.1 Trachelipus rathkii | reverse complement strand
ATAATAATAATAATAATAATAAGATAGCTTTACCTTTATCACGTTTTCATCTTACCATTGCATAATTTAAATTTTTTTTTTCCAAGATTTATTTTACTAATATTAATTTAAAAATTATTAAATTTTACTCTCCATAAAGTTCATGTATGTCTGTGAAAGATGAAATGTACATATATATATATAATATAATATACCTATACCTTATCTATCTCTTTACTATATTATATATATATATTTATATATATATATATTATATATATATATATACTATATACTATATATATATATATATATATATATATATATATATATTTTTTTTACTAGTAATATATAATTAATATATATATATATATTATTTATATATATATAATATATATATATATATTTTATATATATATATATATATACTTGGCCTTACCTTACCTTACCTTCTCGCCCCTGACCACCCCCTCCGACGCCACCTGTCTCCTCCAGAGATCCTCCAAGGATGATATGCTCCATGTTGTTCTGTGTTGAGAGTTAGTTAAACAGGAGAGAAAGAAGTGAGATGTGTCCTTCGGAACCTGGCTACAGTTTTGACAAATGTTTGTGGTGGTTTAGGTTAAGGTTGAATCTGTGTTTGTAGTATTGTAAGTTAAGGTGGTGGCCGCTTCGTAGCTTTGCCAAAGATGACTGACTGGCTCTTGGTAGTGAGTTGAATTATGATGCTATTTCTGGTGGGCGTGTGTTTAAAATGTTGCTTTGTGGTCTGCGTCTTAAGTAGTTTTCCGCTAGCGTCGTGTGAATTTATTTGGTGTATGTTGTGTTGCTTGGTGGAGGTGGAATGTTGTTCAGAATTTGTTTGTAATATAGAACTTGTGAAGAAGGAGGTTGTTTGAGTCTATGGTGGGTGGGGGTTTAGAGGAGGTTTTTTGGAAAGTGGCGATGGGTGTTGGGGTGTTTGGGTTTTGGAAAAGAATTGTATGCCTATCATGTCCACGTGTGTGTCTTTGGGTAGAAGTTTGGTTTCTTCATGTACTTGCTGTTGTAGTGTTGCTGATGTGCATCCTGTTATGATTCTTTGAACTCTGTTTTTTTGTCGTTTATAGTTTCTTTTGTTATTTTTAGTCAGTAGTGGTGCCAAGTTGGATAAGCGCAGTCTAGAGTGGGGTGAATGTATTGTTTGTATGTGGTGGTGGATAATGGTCTATTGTTTGTGAAGTCTGTGCCAGCGATGGTTGTTAATATGTTTAGTTTCTTGTTTGCAGATGAAATTATATTTTCTGTGTGTTTTGGGAAGGTGAGATGCGTGTCAAGTGTTACTCCGAGGATTTTGGGAGTTTTGTTAAGGGTATAACAATATTGTTTAGGTAGACTTGGGGGCGTGTAGAGCCAAGTTGGTGGTCGGTGGTGATTAATATAATTGAATATTTGTTTGGTGAGGCGGACATTCTGTTTTGTTTGCCAATGTTTTGAAAGTGGTGATGTATGTTTGTTGTCAGTACCAGGTTTGTGGCAGTTGTTTAGGTTCTGATGCGTAGTGGCTATGGCTAGATGTTCATCTAATAGGTTGTTTAATTGTGTGAACTGGGGGTTGTGGGAGATCGGCCGTTAAATATGTTGAATAGTGTGGGGGATAGTATTGCACCTTGTGATACTCCGTTATTGATGTCTGCTGTTCTGGATTTTGCATTGTTTGTTTGTATTTGTGCTGTTCGTCCTGATAGGAAGTTATGAATCCATTTCTTTTGAGGTAGTTGAATGTTGATTTTGTTTTGTGAAATCAAGCTATGTTTGGGTACTGTATAAAATGATTTGTTGATGTCGGTTGCTATGATTATTGTTTTATGAGTTGGTTTGGAGTTTAGATTGTGATGTGGGTTTGTATAATGCTTTTATACGAGTGCAGGTTGTAGTTGAGGTGATTTTGATGGAAAACTGTGTTGGAATTTTATTGAAATTGTTTATTTTATTTTGTTTAGAATGTTTTTTTTATTAGTTGCATAGTGTTGATAATAGAGAGATGGAGCGATATTATGAAGGGTCAGAGTGTTTTTTTCCTTGGTTTTAGGTTGGTATGTGATAGCTTTTTTCAGATAGATGGGAATGAAATTTAGGCTGAACTGGAGAAAACTATTATATATTTATGCTAATTGAGTTAAAGCTGTGTTCCCAAGGTGTTTGAGATGTTTGTTTGAGATGTTATATATATATTATATATATATATTATATATATTATATAAATATATATATATATATAATATATATATTATATATATTATATAATATATATATATAATATACTATATATATATATATTATATATTAATATATAATGTATATATATATGATAAAACCCCTAAAGTATTTTCACCCTGCTGGGATTCGAACCTGGACCCTAGGGGAGTTTTATCAATACAAAATTATATTGCGTTTATTGCAATTTTATTTTGATATATATATATATATAAATTATATATATAATATTAATATATATATATATAATATATATATATATACATATAATATATACTTAATATATATATATATATATTATATATCATATATATATATATATATATATTATATTATATAAATATTTATATATATATATATATATATATATTATATATATTATAATTTATATATATATATATATATATATATATATATTATATATATATAATATATATATATTATATATATATATATTATATAAATAATATATATATATATATATTATATTATATATATATATATATAGTATTATATATATTATTATATATATATATATAATATTATTATATATATATATATATATATATATATATACAATTTTAATTCATATTTGAATTTTAATATTGATTACATTTTCAATATTTGAAAAAGTATCTAAAAATATCTTTTTTTAAATATATTTATTTATTTATTTATTAAATTTATTATAAATTTTGTACAATAAAATAGCTATTTTATAGTATACATTCCAGAAACCATTTATTTTCGTGAAAAATTAAATGTTTCATATATCTTTGTTTAATATATCATTATTCTTTTTTTCTTTATTTTTTAACTAAAAAATAGGATGCGTACTACTGTCCTTGATCGGATACCTTGCTGGTGCGATCTATGGTTTGACCGTCCTTCGAGAAGGTCTCTTTAGGCACCGAATGGCTTTGGACACTTCTTACTTCGTCAACGTATCTCATCAGGATGATCGCTACTACAGGCATATGCCATATTCTATACAGGTTGGGTAACAGTGAAGATATTGTAAATAATTATTAAGACGAATGACGATTACGGTGACAGACTTAAAAATTTTGAAGATTTAACTGTATCTTACAGTGATCTTTTGACGATTTTGCATGAAATAACTGTTAAAAAAAGAGACTTCAAGACTCAGCAGACATTTTCCAAATTGTAAGTAGACATTTCAAGCTATTATTATTAAATATTAGAGAGAGGGTTCTAATTTTGAATGGAGAAATTCGTTTATGAATCCGATGAATTAAAATTTGGGCACGACTTTATTTCTCATTTTTACTCGTTTCACATCAAATAAAAGCAAAGTACATGTTTGATGGGCTTTAAAACGTTAATTTCAAGCATTTTATATTTGTTGAAATGGTTTGAAACTTGAACATTACAAAACTGTGTCCATTACCTAAAATATGTTTGTGGGGATATTATATACTATCCGCCAATTCCTGGCAGAAACAATTTCCATACAGCCGGTAAAATTTGTTTCTCCCAATTGAATAGTAATCATAACTATTTTTCTGTTCATCCGATCATCATGAAATTTTAAAAGCATCTATAATTGGGCAAATTACATTTTTTTTATTTAGATAATTTTTGCATACCCAGTCTTTTTGCCTCTGAGTACAGATGAAAATTAAAATACTCTCTCCCGTGCTCAGAAACAATATCGTTACTGCCAGGAATTGGTGGCTAATGTGGAAACTCTTCACAATAATTTTTTTCGTAATAGGCTCATCTTTGTATATAGCTCTAGTTTCAAATCATTTCAAGAAAGGTTGAAAAATGTTAGGAACAAGATTATCTTTGAAATGAAAATATGAAACAAACGGCAAAAAAACACAGAAAAACACTCGAAATCCAAGTTTTAGAGCTGGATCATACATTTAATTTGAAATAAATATGATAAAATTAACAATTACGCCTAAATTTTAATTTTACGAATTGTACTACAAATTCCCCAATTAAAATCGAAACCTCTCCTTTATTTTTAATTAAAAACAAAGGCAATAGTTGAGATTTAATGTAAGAAGACTAAAAAACTGCTGGCAAATCTTTCTCATATATAAATATATTCCCTCTACCGATTTTTTTATGTTTATATTCGGTTTAGAACCTATTAAATTTAGGTTATGAAAAGTTTTGTTAAGTATACACAGAAAATGTGTCTACATAACAAAACTTATCATAACCTTACTTATTTTTCAAACGTAAAAAGAAATAATATATGAAAACACCGAATAACATTCCTTATAAATATATCGTTAAATGTGGCAATTTTTTATTAACAAGACGTGGCAACGTTGCTTCATAGACCCATTTCAAAAACATCGATTAGTTATAAAAAAAATATCGATTTATTTTACGATTACGCTGAACTCAACTATTACCTAATCAAATATTTAAAGTGGAAATTTAATTTCTCTTTCTTCCTTTTTCTCTTAATTATTTTTTTTTAAATTTGATTAAAGTATTTTAATTGAACGAAATTTGAGTACATTTGAAACCGACTTTCCATTTTTTTTATTGGAAGATTTATTACTTTTGCTTAAAAGCTTTTAAACAATATGAATAATTTATTCTATTAAATAAGGTTTGATATTAATTATAGATTGTTATTTTTTGTTCTTTTAATTAACTGAGATTTATATTAATTCACATTGATTATATATATATATATATATATTATATTTATCAGTTATATATAATAAATTAATATATATATATATTTATACTATATATATTATATTAATATATATATTATATATATATGAACCTTTTAAAATATCACCTGAAAACCTAGTGAATATAATATATATATATATATATATATTATATATATATATATATATATATATATTAATATATTATATATATATATATATATATATATATATATATATATATTATATATATATATTATATTATATATATTTAAATTTAATTTTTACTCTACAGGTTGTGATTTCCGGAAACATAAGTTACAGCGATCCGGAAACGCAAGAAAAGATACTCGAATTACAAAAGACCTTTGAGAGTTTGCCCCACTCAGGAGATTCCGTGTACACGCAGTCGTGGTTCAATTCCTTCATGAGGCGTCTTAGAAGAATCAAATCATGGAGAGACCAAGTTCATGATGAAAAGTCTTTCATAAAAGTCTTAAGAGATGTAAGAAATAATACGGGAATTAGATGTAGAGAATTTTTATTGACTTTAGGTGAAAAAAAAGTGGCAAGGAATTGTTAGATTTGTTTAGATTAGGTTAAATTAGGTTAGGTTAGGTTAGGTTAGGTTAAGCTAAGTTAGGTTAAGTTAGGTTAGGTTAGGTTAGGTTACGTGAGGTAACGTTTGGTTAGGTCAGGATAAGTGAGATGAAGTGAGGTAAATTAACCAATCTAGCAGGAGTTATTTCCAAATTTCCAACTAGGGCTAGTTCAATTTACATCAAATGTAAAATTTGAAGTACCAAATCATTAGAGGTTTATAAAGATTGAAAAAAATTTAAATTTAAAAGCAACAACAATTTTAGAACAGAAATAACCTAAACTGCAAATTAGGCCGGATAAAAATTTGAAATTTAACTAAACATTTTATTTTAAGGTTTAAGTGTTTAAAAACGCATTTGCAGTTATGAATTATTCATTAATTTATTTTATATACTAAGTTTATTTTAACACCTTGCAAATATCACATTAATTTACTGAACCTAAAAAATTAGAAAATTGATATATTTTTTTATGTTTTAATAAACTGAACGTCATACCTAATTAAAATATTGAAAAGCTTAATCAAAAAAATTTTCCAATTCTAGAACTTCTTGAATAAAGAGAGTCACTTATCTCTTGATGTTGAGTTCAATGAAGATTACTCTCGTATCCTTGCTTCCCGAATGATCTTTCAAGCAGCCAATGTCAAAGATGTTTACGACGATGTTGTCATGATGGACGAATACAGAGACGCTGCTAAAAAATCTGAATTTGAAGTTACTTGTTTCCATCTCTTCTTCAGTTTATTTGATCAGGTAAAAAAATTTATGATATTGTCTTAAGTTTTTCGATTAATCTGGGTTTTTTAGCTTCCTGTAATAAACCTTATAGTGCCAAAAAGGGCCAAATCAATATGCCAGATTCCGATATCTAAATGCGGAATTCTAATATTGGTAATAAAAACATTAACTGGAATATGTTCAGATGTCTGGCTAATAAATAAGAAGAGATCCTAATCTCTAATATTTGTATTTTCCTTTTTATTTTTTTTATTATAAATGCTTAATAACAATTTATGTTTTAAAATATTTTATTTAAAAATATATTATTTAAAATAAAATAATAATTAAGACTTTTCCAGAAGCTTTTTCATTTATAAAGGAAAAAATTGTTGATTTCGGAAATCTGAATCTTTTAAATGATTTCAAGAAATGGAAAATGTTTTATTTTTATAAATGTCTCATATTTAAAATTTTTATTTTCATATTCAAACATCTTAAAAGAAATAATTTAATAATAAATGTGGGTTTTAGGCTAATATATTAAACTATTTTTTAATTATTTCTTATATTCTTTTGCAGCATTACATGATGAAACCCTTGGCTATTCAATCCATTTTAATTGCTATTGTCGTAGTGGTAGTTGTAGCATTACTCTTTATACCCGATGTTCGAGGATCAATTGCAATCGCCTGCTCAATCCTTTCGATTGCCACAGGGGTCTTGGGGTACATGAGTTTTTGGCACATTAACCTGGATCACGTGTCATCAGGGAGTATATTCATGTGCATCGGTTTCAGTGTAGATTTTTCTGCTCATATAACGTATACATATTTATCTTCAAAAGCCGACACAACTGAGGGGAAAATTCGTGAAAGTATGCAGTGTTTAGGACTTCCAATCATACAAGGTGGCTTTACTACAATACTAAGTCTTGTGACTTTTCTTCTGATTCCTGGTTATGGTTATAGAACATTTTTCAAGACGATATTGCTGGTAACGATATTTGCCGCCTATCACAGTATTATTCTTATTCCGCTGTTCTTGGCTAAATTAGAAGACTTCGGTTGTTGTTATAACAAGAAGGAAAAAGAACCAGTCGAACCGGTCTCAATGTTCAGGAGAATCAATGGCTCTTTGAAACAAATAAGTTACGACAGCACGAAGCCATATGCTAATGGAAATCACAATAATAATTCCAAAACAGTTTTAGAAAATAATAAGAAAAATAGTACAATAAGTAATGGACATTTGAATGGTAATATAGATTCTAA
>JABUQX010000724.1:7500-20000 GCA_015478945.1 Trachelipus rathkii | reverse complement strand
AAGCAACATAATGATCTGATATTTCCATCTAGAACCCCCTTTAATGATCTATCGTAAATCACATAATTCAGCATCTCTTTCTTCACAAACAAAATCTATAATACTTTTCACTTCTATATCATCTCTACCTACACTAAATCCCGTATACTCTTGTGTCCGAAGAATGTATTACTTGCACACATACCTCTCTACTCTACTCTCTTATCAATCACTTTCCTACTATTCTCATTTTCTGCAGCAAACCCAAATACGCCTGTTATACCATCCCTTTTTGGATCAGCTATCCAACCATTTAAGTAGCCCAAAGCAATCAATCTAAAACCCATACAACATCCATTATTAGGTTTTATTAATAAAAATATTATTAATAATCATTTATTATTATTATTATTATTATTATTATTATTATTATTATTATTATTATTATTATTATTATTATTATTATTATTATTATTATTATTATTATTATTATTATTATTATTATTATTATTATTATTATTATTATTATTATTATTATTATTATTATTATACATTATTATTATTATTATTATTATTATTATTTTATTATTATTATTATTATTATTATTATTATTATTATTATTATTATACTCGCTAAGCAAACAAAAACATACAATTTCTATTTTACTTATTTTAAGAAAGTAATTTGTTTCAATAAATCTATAAGATGAATATATCAAATTTATATTGTTATTTTTATTGTTATATTGAATTATATTTATTGTTATATTTTATTGTTATATTTATATTATTATTAAAAATGGTGGGTTATATATCAGCTGTCCGCTAATCCGGACATTATTATTATTATTATTATTATTATTATTATTATTAATTATATTATTTATTATTATTATTATTATTATTATTATTATTATTATTATTATTATTATTATTATTATTATTATTATTATTATTATTATTATTATTATTATTATTATTATTATTATTATATTATATTAATTTATTGATTATTATTATTATTATTATATTATTATTATTATATTATATTATTATTATATATTATTATATTATTATTTTTATTATTTTATTATTATTATATTTTTATTATTATTAATTATTATTATTATTATTATTATTAAGTTATTATTATTACTTATTATTATTATTATTATTAATTATTATTATTATATTATTATTTTATATTATTATTCATCTATTATTATTATTATTCATTATTGATTATTATTATTATTATTATTTTATTATTTTTATTATTATTCATTATATTATTATTTTATTCTCCATTATTATTATTATTGTTTATTATTTATTAATTATTATTTTATTTTATTATTAATTATAATTATTATTATATTATTATATATTATCATTTTATTTTATTTTATTTTATTATTTATTATTGAAAATATTATTATTATTAATATTCATTACTATTAATAATATATTATTATAACTCTTATTATTTTTTATTTTTATGAATATTATTAATTATTTTTATTATTATAATTATTATTATTATTATATTATTAATTATTATATTATTATTATATTTATTATTATTATTATTATTATTATTATTATTATTATTACTTATTATTATTATTATTATCATTATTATTATTATTATTATTATTATTATTATTATTATTATTATTATTATTATTATTATTATTATTATTATTATTATTATTATTATTATTATTATTATTATTATTATTATTAAAAATCGTTATTTTTATACGAATAATTAAAGCCTCTTTTATATACGAGCGGTAAAAACGCGGCGTTTTTGACGCTGAGAAAACGCCAATTAAATGATTCAATTTCTGCATTTAAAACGCTCGTATAGATTGAAGAGTGTACTATTCATTGTACTATTATTTCGAACGGCATCAAAAGCGTCGCGTTTTAAACGCTCAAACGCTCAAGCGCTTAAACGCTCAAACGCTCAAACGTTCAAACGCTTAAACGCTCAAACGCTTAAACGCTCAAACGCTCAAACGCTCAAAGCTTAAAACGTCAAACACATCAAACGCTCAACGCTCAACGCATCAAACGCTCACGCTCAACGCTAAACGCTCTTATAGATGGGGGACCTAAGCATGTCTGATAGAGAATGAGAATAGCAGATTTTATGAGGGTTGTGACGAAATTTTAACCCCCCCCCCCGAATTTATTTTTTGGGGGAAAAGGGTCGGGGTGGGGTCGCACCTAATGGGGAACTTTTGGGGATATTATTCCCTAATATTCGCATGAGGGATGGAAGCAGCCCCTTCAAAAACTGTCAATCACTTAAGCGCTGTGCCACTGTAACGACATAAAAAAAATATATAAATAATTGAAATTCATTATTAATTTATTCATAATTATTCATTATTATTCATTATTTTTCATTATTAAGGTTCATTCGTTCACTCCTTTTATATCTTCCATAAATGTATAATATATAATATGAATTGTTCAATATATAATATATAATACACAATATATAATATAAATATATAAAAGTTGCGAATCTGTCTCAGGTGGAAATTTAATAAAATTATCAAAAGAAATCTTTTTAAAATTTGTTTTATATTATTATTATTATTATTATTATTATTATTATTATTATTATTATTATTATTATTATTATTATTATTATTATTATTATTATTATTATTATTATTATTATTATTATTGTTTTTTTTTGTTTTCATATTTATAAACAGATATTTTGACCAAATTTTTATTGATTTTTACACCCTCGTTCTTTTTCTTTTGTGTTTAATCTGTCTTTTTTAAACAACTATATTATTTATACAATTATATATACAGCTTTTATTCATATAAATTGGTTTTGAACTATTTTTTTTACATTATATAATTATTTCCGTTTTGTTTCTCTCTCTCTCTCTCTCTCTCTCTCTCTCTCTCTCTTCTCTCTCTTCTCTCTCTCTTCTTCTTGTCTCTTCTCTCTCTCTCTCTCTCTCTCTCTCTCTTTCTTACGTTTTGACTTCGTTTTCATAATTCCCTTCAAAAACTAAACCACCTCAGGAATCTTTTTCCATTTATTCATCCGCATTTCCCTCATTAAAATAAATTTATTCAATTTCCTTTATTTCTTACCTTCATTGTGCAGGAAGCCTCATGGCTTTTTATTTCCTATCATTATTTATTGAAAGAACCACTTCTCCCTCTCCCTTTCTTTCTTTCTCTCTCTCTCTCCCTTCTCTTTCTCTCTCTCTCTCTCTCTCTCTCTCTCTCTCTCTCTCTCTCTCTCTCTCTCTCCACCACTCACAAACAAAATCTTAATCGGTCAGGAAACATTCATTTACTGTCTTCTTCAACATATCAAAGTTTGCAGGGCTTTCTAGTCATCGGGGAAAGCATGATAGGAATTTTATTTTAGTCAAAAGAAGAAAGACTCTGTGAACGTTGCTAAGTCACACAGTTTTCTCTTCTGTTTCTTTCTGTCTTATCATATATTATATATATATATATATATATATATATATATATATATATATTTATATATATATATATATAACTAATATTATATTATATTATTTTATATTTTTATGATGTAAAAGGCGTGGCGTTTAGAGGAAGAGAAAGATAGATACCGAATAAGGATAATTTAAAAATTGAATAATTAATTTAAACCAAGATAAAAATATATTTTATTCTATCGATAAATTCTGCGTTTTAATTGTTAATTAATGTATGACATATTATTTATTTGTTGTATCTCGTTGGTCCAGATTGCGATTTTGGCGAGAGGAGAGAGAGAGAGAGGGTGGGAGAGAGAGCGAGAGGTGAGGAGAGAGGAGAGAGAGAGAGAGAGAGAGAGGAGGAGAGAGAGAGAGGATAGAGAGAGAGAAGGGAGAGAGAAGAGAGAGAGAGAAGAGAGTGTTCTGACACATATGATAAGTAGGCACTCCTTTTTTTCCCGTGAATTACTATCTGTCTTTAGCTAAAATTAATCATATAAATTCCTTATTCTTATAGTATAAAAATTTTTAACCCCTGCTGTCGTATAAGAAAAGAAAATTTAAATTACATAAATTTTTTTTTAATTATTTTTTTTATCTTAACAAAATTTTAATTTTATGTTAAAAGATAAATTAAACTCATTTTGTATTTCATATAACGTCTCGTGAAAAAAAAGAAAGTTGGTTCTATTTTTGCTTTTCAGCGTCGTATGGACGTTATGAGTTATTAATATTATTGAGATAATTATCTAAAGACCAATAAAAATCGGTTCATTCTACCAACAAGTAAGATTGTGTTGGTTAGAAAGATGAAAGAATCAAAATTTGAAAAGTAAACAATATTCAATTAATAACATCTAGAATATTGTCTATAATATATATCTAATTATAGATTTTGTTATATATATATATTTTTAAAGAAAATATTTGCTGCATTTTATATATTTACATCTCTATATTATATCTATATTATTATTAAAAATATTTTATTTATAAGATATTTATATACATATCATATATATTATATATTATATATATATATATATATATATAATATATATATTATTATATATATCATATCTAATTATATGATTTTGTTAGAAATCATTTATTAAGTCTTTACTATTTGAATTTTTGCCTTGAATATGAATATTGCATTAATAATAAAATATATTATTATATATACTATATATATATTGAATATTATATATTATTTATATATTATTTTTATATATTCTATATAATGTATTTATTATTTATCTATTTATATATATCTATAATATATTTATAATATTTATATTTATTATATATATATTATATATATATATTTATTAATTATTTATTTAGTGCCACCAAGCAACGCTTGTATATACGAGATATCTGTAGATATAAGCATCCATACATATATCTGAATGAATTATACCGAAATATACAATATCTACATAATATTCTATATATTCGTAGTATAAATTTGATTATTAGATATACTACGATAAATAAGGATAATTGGAAATGGTACTTAATACATTTTATACGTAGTGATACTATAGCGGCGTGATACACTAGTATTTATATATATATAAATATATAATACTATACTTATAGAGCCTTAAATACTGCTATATTAATACTAAAATTACAACCTCACTTAATACAGCTTAAATAATAATATATAGCTAATATAATATATATAATTACTAATATATGACATAAACTCATATTAATATATCAATTATTAATATATTGATATATTTTATATATAGATATAATATATACATACTCGAGTAATGTATATGAAAAATGTATGAGGTAGTGTTATATATAATAATATTTAATATTTTAGGAAATAATATTATAATAAATTTTTATATATATTAAATTCGGTATATATATAATTATGACATACAGTGTACTTAGTACATTTTCCACATATATATATATATACGTCTATATGAAGACTTAAACATATACTATTTGCACTCTAACCTCATTACGGCTGCTTTTATTTCCTCACTATTATATATATATACCCTTATTATAATATTATATTATTTTTAGCATATATCTTACTATACGCTTTAACAATGGTTACATAGTGACACTACTGTATTATGCCATAATGGTTACTACACTTTCTGAGCACCACTCATGCGCCGACTCTACTTATTACAACATTCCTCTCCATCTCATCTATTATCTTATACATACACAGTACTATATCACATTCATTACATATAATACTTATATATACCAAATTATTAACAATTATTTATTTACTTACAATATATCTATATAATTATAGATAAATATATCTACATCTCACCACTACTCAAATCTACATATCATATAACCTCCTAAAAAACACTAACTGAGTTTCTCGAATCGTGGAATCCCTAATTGGCTCTACATATACTACACCATCTCGTATACGCCAGCCACATACTTCTCATTCCATTACTTCATCTTTTAACAAGGGTCTAATGGTAGTTGTCTTTCCCAACAACGTGTTCTTTTCTCTACCTCATTATCTTCTATAAACTCTTTAATCTTCTTTTCAGTTTATTTACGAGAGAGAGAGTCGTCTCCTCATCCATGCCTCCGTCATTTGGCGTGAATCTCCTTCATGACTCCTTCAATTCTAGGACCCACAGTAAACCTGTGCTGTTCTCTCTATAATTGGCGTTCTACTTCTCCTCCTTGCATCTCATATTATAAGGATCAGATTCGCTCTCTTCTATAATTCACTAAGATTATAGTCCCTTCATCTCATCCATCATCTTCTCTTTATCAGAGTGTTTCTCTCTTCTTCTCTCTTCTCTCTCTCTCTCTCTCTCTTCTCCTTTACAATTCTCTCATCTATCCCTGCGTACTCGCTCTCTTTCTCCTAATCTTATAACTCGCGCGCTCATATCTTCATGAGAGCTCTCTCTTAGTTCGACGTATTCCCCCTTTGACAGACAGAATTTACGTTCCTTTTCTCTTCCAACCTTCTTCTGATCCATTTATTTGATTTTCTAACTCCCTATGGGCTCACATCTCTTTCAAGTTCACGTAATCTTTATTCGTTCGTGATGTTGTGGCCGTTCAATTTATGACGAAACTTGAGAGCAATATACATAACTTTTGTTATAATAATTAGTTCCTTTATTTTGTTATAGCAATATTATAATTTCGAATATATATATATATATGTTATAGTATATATGAATATATATAATATAGATATCGTACAACTAAGTCCTTCCTATATATACTAGTCTTCTTCTGATCATATCCATCGCGATATAGTGAGTATATTATATAGCGTCTAGCTATATAATCATATTTACTACTAAGTTGGTCTTTTATAATATATACAATCCAAGGATACCTGAGTAATATCTAACTTTTGTCAAATATCGCATCTATATTAATCTTCTCACGTTATTACTTATTATTCTTATAATCTATATATTATTATCATTACCCTTACTATCTTAAATAATCGTATATATAATTATTTTATATATACCTACTTATAACTATTCTATCATTATACTTACTCCTTAGTATATTATATAAATCTATTCATTATATAGTAGCAATACCCAGCAAAGTTATCAAGAAAATGGTGAGATTAGATTATAACTTTTCTTAAGAAAGGTCCAGAACTGCCTCTTACAGTAAAAATTAGAGAAAAGGGAAGTTGAGACATATCAAATCGCCGGTAAAATGTCCCAGACGCTCTCTTAACCGGAAAACGTAATAACCCGCTTGGTGTTACAATTTCTTCAACCGCCAGATTTTCCGTTTTATATTTTTTTTTTAGTAACAGTATTAGAATGTTAGTGATTTTAAAATAAGAAAATCTTGTGCATTTTAGGAGGAACTGGACTTAGCAGCAGACAAACAACTTTTTTGACACGTCCGGGCTTTGATCTATTCTGAAGGAGTCAATTCAAACGACTTGCAGTGCGGCATTTCATTCGTCGGCTGAGGTTCTTGGCCTGAATCAATCGGTACAGAGAATTAAATTTAGACCAGTACTGGGATTCGGCACTCAGTTTTGTCGTCCAGATCTCTGATCTTGGAGCGCTAGGGTTAACTATAGAGACTTTTGAGACTAAGCTTAGATGGAAACATCAAGAGTTCTTATTGTTTTATGCTTGAATTTCCACGTGTAGCGTTTTTATTTAATTTGAATAGTTTTTTTATTTTGAAATACTGAATAGAAAAATTAACTTGAAAGTTTGTTATTAGTTTATTTAAATTGTATATTGATAACTATATTATTAATGATATTCGAAAAAGAATTTACTCCTTTCCCTAGAGGAATAATATAGCGAAACAGTCGTTTAAAGGTTAAATCTATCATTAATACATCTTATTAAAAAGAGAAAACTAACTTTATGGTCGTTGTTCGTGTGTGATTCATTTTCATAATTTCTATATATAACGCAATGTGTAATACCTAAAGCAAATACGAGAACACAGACGGAAGTAGGACATGGTCAAATTACCCTCTTGCATTCGCAAGAGATGACTGTTTGTAATCGCTTTAATAAATGAAGTTTTCCGATGTGTCAAACGCACAATACACGAAAGTGTTTTAACGGTAAATACTGCAAAGGATTTGAATTTTTATATATGACAAAAGTGTCATAAGGGTGTAATTATTTAAAGAATATATCTTTTCCATCCATTACAGCACAGCAATTTCGCAACAATAATCTTATCACTTACACCATCACCTCATATAATATATATTATATCTATATATATAATATATACCCCCCTCAATATTCACAATATACTATATACCCCTCTATATAACCCACCCATATCTATACCCCCCATATATATATAGGAGTATAAATATATATATATATATATATAATATATTATATATACCTACACGTAATCACTATATCCATTATAATTACACATATATTCTTCTCATTACAACACTAGTACACCTCACAATATAAAAACCATACTGAACAACACATAAAAGAACGTGGGAGGAAACATCTGCTAACAAGAAAATGGGAAATGGTATAGTTGCCAAATTCGTAAAATTCCACCAATTTGATACGTGGTAGATAAAAATAAGCACAGATCTGTTCTTTTTCAATCAAGAATATACAAAAAACCACCGTTATTTTTCATGTGGAAGGGACATATTCATGTTGTAACACGCTCCGTAGATATCTGAAGATTAGAATTGTCACCGCCACTCCACACACCATCACAGTGATTTCGACTAATATCTTTTTGCTTTCATAAATAAATAACAAACTCAAGCTGTATATATGCCATATTTTTGTAATATCGTGCATCGGTTATGGCCGTGTTTTCGACAGAGAGCGAAAGCGATAACGAGAGGCTCTGTTCTTGTTCGCGCGAAGAATGCTACGAGGAGACACACCGATAATTGAGTCGTTCCATGTAAATGATGATTTTTCATGTTCGTACAGTGATTATCGTGAAGAACATGAAAAATTGTCCACAGCCACTCAAGACACATGAGCAAAGACTTGAATAATTTTAGCTAAATAAACGACAAAGCAATAGCTAACGTTTTGTAATTTCTTAAGCTCAAAAGTTATTTCCTAAACGCGCCCATGAAAAGAAATCATAGACGACGACTCATAGCACAAAGCGGTAGTCCCAGAGATGAGTTCGACGGGTGGGGGCTTCCAATTTTTTAGTTAAACCATGCCACTTATTTGAGAACTGGAACAATATACTTAGAATCCTGCTCGTTCTTTAATAGTAATAAAGTACTTATGATCTCAGCGTCTGATTTTGCATAATTCTGGGTCTCCTAGTTCTTCTATTTCCACTCACTCTCTCTTCTCTCTCGTCTTCTTCTTCTCCTTCTCTTCTCTCTCTCTTCTCATCTTCCTGTTTTTCTCATTTCCGTAGTATCTCTCTTGCTATCCCATTGAGACTCCATTTTTTTGAATCCAAGTTTCTTTTTAAATTCTTACTCCTGGATTAATCCTTCTTTAATATCTCTCTACAATTCTCTGTCGTTGCTCATCTCTCTCCTTTTCTCTCTGTCTTCTCTCTCTCTCTCCTGTCTCTCTCTCTCTCTCTATTTATTTAAACATAGATTCCTCTCTCTCTCTCTCTTCTATACTTCTGATCTTACTTCCCATATCACTCACACACTTACCTCTTTCTTTCTACTTCTCTCTCTCTCTCTCCTCTCCTCTCTCTCTCTCTCATCTCCTCTCCCTCTCACTCTCATTCTTTATATTTCTCTTCTCAATATATATACATTTATAGTACATTATATATTATAATAGGCCTATTATGTATTAATACAAATTTTTATTATTATATATATTATAATAATTTTGTATATATAAATTATTTATATAGAGCTTTTCATAGTTAATAGTACTTAATTATTATATCCTTATGTAATTATATTAGAATATTAATATCATTATATAATAATATATATAGTAAATAGGTATATATATATATTTATTATATTATTTAAATATATTATACTATTATATATTATATTTTATATAATTATTATATTTATTTAATATATTATTATATAACTTATATAGTATATATAATCTATAATATATATATTTATTATATATTATATTAAATATATATATATTGATTATTAGTTAGTATATTGTTGGATTGGTTAGAGATAGTGTATGTGTTGTATTAGTAGTTGTCATAGAGCTGATTATCTTTCTTAGATGAAGCCGTACCGAATGCTTGATAGGGTTATGAGCAAAATATTAAAATAAAAATAAGCTACATTAAATACAGGTAAGTAGAATTATTATTAATTGATATTTTAAATATCATATTATTTAGATACTGTCAATATGAGTGATTGTTCAGCTTTAATGATGATATATTTAATTATTTAATTATATATTTTTCTAATTAAATTTATATTTATAATTATTTTAATTATATTCTATTTATTAATTTATATCTTTTTATTACTTTTTTTTTTATATTTATATTTATTATTTATTTATATATTAATTTATCATTATTATTTTATATCTCATTTATTCTGTGCATTATCTATTAGTATTATCTACTACTTGTTACTACTAGATTCGTATTATATGCCCCGTGTTGGGCTTTATAACATACGAGTTTATATATACTTTTTCCTTTGTTTTAGCCGAAAGAGCGAATTGTAAAGAAGGATTCCAAAATTTTTGCAATCTAGAATACTTACACGTAAGCTACACACTAACCATATATAAAAACGAAGAGTAATAATATATATATTATATATATATATATATATATATTAATATATATCTTATATATATTTATTATCATATAAATATAGTATTATAATAATATTAATATTATATATATATTATATATATATGATATATTAATATATATATATATATTATATATAATTAAAAACACATATTAAGTCAAAAATTACTACATATATTAATATTATATATATTATATATATATAAATATAAATGAATGAGTCAGAAAGAGAATGAGGAAAGAAAATCAGCATAGATTTTTGTATTTTTGACTCTGAGAAAAGAGCTTGTGTTAAAATGAAGTAAATTGACGAGAGAGAAAGTAAGAGAGAAGAGTAGTAGAGCATTATCTAACATCAATAAGAATGAGAAAAGCGAGAGAAAGAGGTAGAAAAAAAAAATCACCACCAGCGGCATGAGAGAAGGAAGTGAGAGAAGGAAGTGAGAGTAGGAAGTGAGAGAAGGAAGTGAGAGAAGGAAGTGAGAGTAGGAAGTGAGAGAACGCAGAGCACGTAGAAGAGGAGGAGAGAGAGACCATATGAGATTAGAGACCCGATGTTTAGATGAGAGAGAGAGAGGGAAGCTATGAGTAATAGGGTAAGGCGGGATCTTGAGCGAGGAGGGATTGGCTTATTCGCGGAAGAAAGAAGGAGAGAGAGAAGAGAGAGAGGGAGAGAGGAGTAGAGAGCCACCGGAGAAGAGATAGTGAATTGTGATATGGAGAGCATATGAGAGAGGAGAGAGGTCTATGAGTATTCGGGACCCTGTGAGAGACGGTGAAAACTGCGGACTACGGTCCTGTCGGTACGCCGCTCCGGGCGCTGGTGTCGCAGTGGTGTTTCGACCGCCGCTCCCCGCCCCGACGGACATGGAAGAAAGGGAGGAGAGAGAGAAGCAGACAGAGAGAGAGAGAGAGAGAGACAGAAGACAGAGACCGAAGCGGCACCGCGAGAGAGAGGACGCACGGACACGCAGAGCGACAGAAGCGCAGAAAACGAAAAGAAGACAGAAGGAGAATGAGAAGAGAGTACTTTAGATTTTAAGCCTTGATGAAAAAGTGATTAATCACGCTCTGAAATTAAAAGTCAGATAATGCTTGGCTGTGAGAAAGATTATGAAAGGAGGGGAGTGGGAGGGGGAAGGGGAGAAGAAGAGTGGAAGAGAGGAAATGGAAACAAAGTGGAGGAATGTAAGCACTGAAGTTGACGTTGAAAAGCTCTATCTGGACAGCAGTTGGATCACTACTGATGATCAGAAATATCAGAAACATCAAACGAAAACCGTTCTAAGTTGTTTCTTGATAAAGGAAATGAATTTAAACTTGTCTCTATAATACAAATCATGATGAAATGATAATAGCATCATCTGATACATAGTAAAATAAATCTATTAAAATAATAATCAATAAATAATAATAATAAATAATAATAATAATAATAATAATAATAATAATAATAATAAATAATAATTAATTACCATTATCATTATCATTATCATTATCATTATCATTATCATTATCATTATCATAATAATCATAATAATCATAATAATCATAATAATAATAATAATAATAATAATAATAATAATCAACCAATCCAATTATTATTATCATAACATTATCATGGCCATTATAAATCATAAAATAATTTTGCTATCGTACTTAGAAAATTCTCGTTTCTATGCTATTATCAATAACCAGTTATATTATCATATCATTCACTTATCCATTATCATTATCAATTATCAATTATTTAATATC
>JABUQX010000724.1:0-2500 GCA_015478945.1 Trachelipus rathkii | reverse complement strand
GGATTCGGAGACGGAGTCGGAGTTGGGTTCGGTTTCGGAGTCCAGGCGACCCCACACGGAGATGGGTCCCTTCCTAAAAAAGAAGAAATAAATGCATGTAGTACAAAAAGAGGAAGGAGGAAAGGAAGAAGGAAGAAGAATGAGGAGGAGTCTGAGAAGGATTCAGAATTGGTACCGGCACCGGTGCGGGAACCGGTGCGGTGTTTAGTTAGTAAACATTCATTTAATAATACAAGATCATTACTGTTTACATAACTGCTTCTGTTCTAACATGTACATATCGCCAATTGCATTGCATCTTGCAGAGATAACCTTTATTTTCAAACGTTGAAGACTAACATTTATATTTTCAAATCTCATTTTCTTTTTATAAACGTTAACTAGTATAATTTTTTTTTTTTTTTTAACCTAAGTTGAAACAAGCATACTCTGTATCCAATATTTATAACCTCTTAATACATTTATACTTTGGGTTTAATTACTATGTTTAATGTTTATTTTTTTTTTTTTTTATTTTTTTATTTTTTTTTTTTTTTATTTTTATTTTTATTTTTTCATTTTTATTTTTTTATTTTTATTTAAATTTACTTTTCTAACTTTTATTTTTTTTTTTTGAAAGGTTTTATTTTACATTTATATTTTGCTTTAATTTTTTTTATGTTAATCTTTTTATTTGTTTCAATAGTTCTACACTGTATTTTTATTTTTTTAAATTTTTTTTTCTATTTTTATTATTTTTTTTTTATTTTCTTTAAAAATTTTGTTTTGTTAATTTTTTTTATACTTTCATGTTTATAACGTAAAAATTTACGTTTTTCATACCCCTAAATCAGTAAATCAGGTAAATCAAAACCACCCACCCCACCTTCCACCATTCTATGATGTATATTGATCTATTGATCTATTGATTCAAGTCACATTTCGAGTATCCTTTTTGATTAAACATAACATAAAATCCAAGTTCTTTATACAAAAAATCAACGAATAGTATGATAACGTAACAAAGTTTCACATTAAAAAAGCTAACATGGACATCATGCTGAACTAGGAAAAATAATGTACAAAAGACAAACCTAAAGCAGCCTAAGGACCGATAAACTGTACAACCTTAACAAAGTCCACACATAACCCACCATTAAAGAAACTAACATATTACATGCGAAACAACTGTTAACCTTAACAAAGTTCCACAGCATACACCAGTAAAGAAACTAACATTACATGCGAAACGTAGCCTATTCTTACTTTGAAGCATGTCTCTAACATATCAATGCTAATTTTACATTAACACAGTACATTTAGCAAAATTTATCACATCAATGGTTAATTATCATACTGATGATCAACGAATATACTCTAACGTAATAAGGTTTCCACATAGATAAAGCTAACATGAACTAAGAAAATAATGTGCAAAACGACAAACCTGACACACCTTTAAGCCCTAATAAACTGCTATCATTAACAAGTTCATACTTGAGATACAGTAGTAACTAAACATTTCATGCAAAAACGTAACCTATTCACACTTTTTCAAGCATGTCTTTAACATTATCAGTGCTGATTTTTTACATTAACATAGTAATATTTAACAAAAATTTATCATATCGCTGACCTAACTAGTTGTAATGAACTAAGAATAATTGCCACAACACACACAACACAACACACACACACACACACCACACACCACACACCACACACACACACACAACATTACGTAATAGTAAAACCTGAAATGTTTTTTAGGCTTATCTCTTTTTTAGGCTCCGCCCCTTTCAGAAAATATCAACGCGAAACATGAAAATGATTTTATGCAGGGGTTAATAAAAATAACTTTATTATTTACATTTTATTATTCAGAATATTTATACATGAAAAAAAAAAACATTAAACATTATACATTAGACATAGATAAATATTTATAATATATTAAATGGAAATTAATGTACCCTTATAACCATACGATGCAGTGCGACATGAATTTTTAATAAAGAATCGTTTGTCGGTTGTGTGCTGGACCATTTTAGTACCAGCAACAATACTGACACCTCCATATTTCCCAGGCTGAAAAGTTATATTAGACACACTGTAACATAACCCTCCTCTGTTACTTCCATGTAAATTAGCATTAGGATTCTGTGACTCGTCTATTCGTGCAGCTTTTTTATGAGGTAGATCATCGTCTCGTACATCATCTTTATCAACATTATCAGATTGTATTTCATTCATTGCCTTCACTGTAACATCATGGTTTTTGATATCATTGTAAAATGACTCATCATGGCCTATACTATTTTTCAGAGCAACGATCATACGATTAACTTTTAACAACAAAAATTTTTTCAAAATTAATAATATCCCTTTGTATCTTTTATTGATGTAAGACCTTTGGCTTTTACAATATATTTTATATTCCCATCTGCAGTTCTTATTCTAACAGCATAAGACTTAGGTCCAGTACACACAAAGGAATCGGCGTATGCCTCAGAACCGTATT
>JABUQX010000723.1:40000-51065 GCA_015478945.1 Trachelipus rathkii | reverse complement strand
AGATAGTTAAGTGTCATACCGACATATTGTGCATTATTTTGTGATTACGAAAAAACAAAATGGCGGAGAAACCGATTTCAGAGATAGAAGATAAAGGTGCTGCTGACGTAGAGAGAGATAATGAGAATCTTGAATTGAATGAGGGTAGTAACGACGAAGGTCATAATCCAGATCAGGCAAACGGAGGGGGGGGCGGAGATGAAACGCCCATAACCCAAGAAAGGGGGCGCGCTCCCCCAGGGATTACCCCTCTCCCAACTCCTTTGAACCCAAGGGCCACTCCGAACCCCTACCTCACTCTTCTTAGCCCGGCATCCCAAGTAGTAAGGGAGGGAGCACCTCCCCCACGGGTTGAAACTCCACCATACATGCAAAAAACGGTTGCGTTGGACAACACATTGAATCTACAGCTAAAGCCTGCTACTGTTGACACTACTGTTAAAAAGAAAATTCGTAGAAATTGGGGTGGATTCGAAACTCATAACCTCAATGAAAGCAAGTGGGAGGGTGCAGAAATACCGAACACCTCCCCATGGGGACCCGACGGGCCCCCAGCGATACAGAACCAAGCCACAGGCTCGGTCCGAACCCCTGCTGGGCCTAACACCGCTCAACAACAACCAAGCGTCCTCACAGGAGGAGTTATGGGAGGAAACAACAACGAAAGTGCTCCAGCAGGCCAGAACAACACCTCAAATTATGGGTTTTTACCAACGGGGACGATGCCCCAACCTCTCTATTATACAGGCATGCCACCTGGCAATTACACCATGCCTAACCAGTTCCATCCTTACCCCGGAGCATGGCAAGGATACCCCTATATGCCTCCACAACCAATTGGAGCGCCCTATTACCCAACGAATCTGTTCAACACCGCGTTTCCAACGATTCCCGAAAATTTGAAGTTATTTGGCAGACATCTTAAGACAAGAATATGGAAAGGGATCTTATATCCAGATTTCATTACTTCTTTGAATGCACAGCTAGATGCTTTAGGCCCATTAAATGAAAGTCAAAAGATCACTTTTGCAAAGTCGGCAATATCATCCGATCAAAATAGCGAAGCAAGAAAATATATGATCAGAGATAACTCCTTCTCAAAATTTACCAAATTAGAAGACTTTCTCGCCCAGTTAAAGATTTTTCTACAACCGGAAGAGAAGAAAACAGTTTTCGACTTAATGTTGGAATTTTTAGAATATAGAAGGGAGAGAGACTCAATTTTTACTGACTTCGTGCTAGAACTAAAAGACCGGTTAACGAAGTACCAGAGCCGCCTGCATGATCTGGATGATAAAGCAATCTTCAACTCCAGGCAGATAAACCTATTGGTTACAGGGAAGATCATTCAAAACGTAAATGAAAGAAGAGATGGAGACAGATTACGAGAGAAGATCCTTAGGGTATTCGATACAGAGATGAATTTAAATGAATTGATCGAAAAGTTGTCTCAAATTTCAAATGGAGCCTTATTAAAAGATGAGTATAGAAAGCCAAATGAGGGCCGCCACACTAGTGTTCTGGCCAAAGAAGAATCGGAAGGGAAACAGAGGGTTGGAGTTAATAATTCATACAGGGACAACAGGGAACCAATGAAGCCAAGGTATGAGGAGAAGGGAAGGGAGGAGGTGAGACCCAATTACACTCCTCAAAGGAGGAGAGATGAGGTAAAATCGAACAATACTTTTCATAAGAAAAGAGAAGAAGTGAAGATAGGATATGTTACACCGAGCTATAAGGGCACTTTGAAAAAGATGTCAGCCCAGGAGTTAAAAGAACACTCTGTGTGCTTCTTTTGCGAGACGGTGGGACACTCGTCTCAAGCATGCCGCTGGGAATTGCCTTACTGCCGAGAGTGTAGAGCATATCACAGAAGGGGGTCGCAGCCTAAGTGTAGAGGAGCACCGCCCTGGAGACCGACCCCAGAAAGCTTGCTGATGTTCACTCCATACAATAGCAAAATTGATATGGACAAAGGGATAAAAGCGAGAAAGCCTGAGTCTTACAACCCAGACAGGCGAGGGCCCAGGATCTTCCCCAAGAAAAAGGGAGGGTACAAGCCCCCAGATGGGAAGGTAAAGACTAACGCGAGAGTATATATGGCTGAGAGCCAGCCAAGAGATTTTGAGGTGAATGAAGAAGTAGAGTATGGTGATGGGAGGTATGAAGAAGAACTTTCTCATCCTCAGGATAGGATAGAGAATGAAAATTTTTAGAGGAGGGCAAAGAGAGGAGACGTGTGAGAAAAAAGTTTAAAGACAGAGTGAAGAAATGGGAAGCTAAGCAAAAAAGTAAAGAAGTCGTACAGCAACCTTTTAGGCTGGGACGACACTTTTACACGAATGTTTACCTTGCTCCATCTATGAGTAGTATGGAGGCGAAGACCAAAGTCTTGGTTGACACCGGATCTAGTGTCAGTATTGTCACAGCCCGACGGCTCAAACAATTGGAAAAAGAGGGAAACTTTAAAGTAGCCCTCCGTAAGACCGATTTAAGGGTACAGGGGGTGAACAACAAGCCAACGATATTGAAGGGAGAAATACAGTTATATCTTCGCCTACATAAAAAATATTACCTCACGACATTCCAAGTGAATGATATAGATGGAGAAAACATTCTGTTGGGTAGCAACGTTTTGTCTAACATTCCCATAACTTTAAACTTCTTTTCTGCTAAAATGTCTATCAAGGAGGGTAGAGAGATAGACATTCCGATCTTTGCCGATCCACAAGGAATTTATTTGGTTAGAGAATTTTCTGATGGGAATCTTAAAAGAATAAGAGACCTCAAGAAAAAGGAGGAGCAGTTGCCCCAGGCCCGAGGGCCTAGAGGGGAGAGAACTAAGGATTCGAACCAAATTTTCGCTAAACCACCCGCACGTGCTGCGGATAAGCATCTTTTTCCTAAGAAGGCCGCCTTGCCAGTTAAAAACGTACGCAACGCGGATAAGCATCTTTTTCGTAGGGAGGCCGCCTTGCCAGTTAAAAACGTACGCAACGCGGATAAGCATCTTTCGCATAGAGAGGCCGCCTGGTCAGTTAATAACGTTAACGTACACGCCGCGGTTGAACCTCGTTCCTATCGGAAGGTCGATCTGTCTGTATCCCAGGGGGGAAAGACAGCCTCTTCAGTTCGAAATTCGCATAGGCAGCAAGTGCCTAGACATGGAAAAAGAGATAGGGAAATTGCCTTGAAAGGAGAAGCTCAAGGGGAGCCAGACAAGATGAAAAGGGACCAAGTGGGCATCCGGAGCCCACCCCTCACTCATCGCAGCGCTGATTCCAGAGGGGCCAGATCCAAACTCAAGCACACCCCCTCAAATTTGGAAGAAAATTTGGACAAATCCGAAGATTTAAAAGTTTTGGAGAGCGATGGCCATGAAGAAGATGGTCATTTAATGATTGATGAAAAATTTAAGATAAAGTTAAAAGTAATTGAAAAGACTGTTTTGCCTAGTCAATCATGTGGATATCTAAAACTCCGACCAGAAACTCAAGATGATTTTGAACTGGAGCGGCTGTGCATAATGACACCAGCTTTCACCAAAGGACCATTATACGTAGCGAATACGATTAGTCCGGTGAGGGATAACACGGTTATCCTCAGTTATATAAATTTGAGTGACAAATCCTTTTATCTGAATAAAGGTGTGTATCTAGGAGAAGGGTATCCGATTATTAGCGAACAGATCGAGAGAAGCACAGACAAAAGAGGACACCAGAGAACAGTTTCTGCTAATGTAGCCACCTGCTCAAAAGGTCTTACGAAGACAGAGTTAAGGCGAGTGTACAAAGAAATCATCGAAGAGAAGATGTCTTACGAAGACAGAGTTAAGGCGAGTGTACAAAGAAATCATCGAAGAGAAGATGTCGAAAGAAGAGGCAGAGAACTGTCTTCTCGAGAAGCCAGAGTATCTGGAAGAACTGCTAGAGCTCCTCATGGACTACCATGACGTATTGGCACTAGATGATGATGCTGTCCCAGTCTGTCCGCTTCAGAAATTTAAGATTGAGCTGTTACCTGATGCCCCTAAAGTCATCTTTCGTAAACAGTACAGGTTACCGCACAGGTATTTGCAGGACATCGATGATTTCACCGAGTCCGCACTGAAAAAGGGGTACATCAAGGCAGGATACAGCCCCCACTCGTCACCGCTACTCGTGGTGGCAAAGAAAAATAGTACGAAACCAAGGGTGTGTTTGGATTACAGGTACCTCAACTCCCATAGCATTCAGGACGTGTTTCCTCTGCCTTCGATCGACGAGATTTTTACATCCCTAGGGGGTAATACCGTGTTTACATCCGTAGATTTATTGGACGCGTATAACGCCTTAGAGATAGAAGAGGAGACACAAAAGCTGATGGCGTTTAGGACGAGGAAAGGCCTCTGGGTCCCCACTCGTTTGATGTTCGGCCATAAGAACGCCCCAAGCATTTATGCCCGCACGATGACAATGGCCTTAAACCACCTGCTAGGGCCTGTAGCACAAGTCTATTTAGACGACGTATTGGTGCTGGGAAGGAACGTGCCCGAACACTTTGAAAATTTGAAGAAAGTGCTCACTGCTTTTAGAGAAAATAAGCTGAGAATAAAACTATCTAAGTGTAGCTTTCTACAATCAGCCGTTTTGTACCTCGGATTCAAGATAGGAAGAGATGGAATTAGTCCGGATCCGGCCAAGGTAGATACAATGAAGAGTTTCGTCCCTCCTACAAATGTGAAGGAGACACAGAGTTTGCTCGGTTTCTTCAGTTATTTTCGCTTCCTCATAAAGGACTTCGCCGCGGTAGCACAACCTTTGTATGATTTGATAAAGAAAGATGTCCCTTTCCTTTGGACGAAAAAACAACAACAAGCTTTCGACACTTTGAAAGAGAAACTAGTGGTGCAGCCACAACTAACTTTTCCCGATTACAGCAAGGAATTCTTCGTGAATACAGATGCCAGTAATTACGGAATCGGAGGAGTGTTGTACCAGCTGACAGATGAAGGGAAAGAGAAGCCCTTATCTTTCGTGTCCAGGACCCTCAGGGGCAGTGAGTTGAATTATGATACGATAGAAAAGGAATGTTTAGCCGTGGTGTTCTGCTTGCAGAAGTTTAAGAACACCATCTTCGGCTATAAGGTAACTATCATAACCGACAACCAGCCTCTCTGCTTTATTTTTAGAAATAAACAGCAGACCGGCCGGTTAGCTCGGTGGAATCTCTTAGTAAACAGTTTCTCACCCACCATAGTGTATAAAAGAGGAAAGAATAATGTTGCCCCAGACTATCTGAGTAGGCATCCGGCATCTAATGTGTTCCTGGTTAAGGAGGTAGAAAGAACAGAAAAGTTCCCTCGAATAGATTTCGCTCTGAGTCGGGAAAATTTCATCAAAGAACAACAGAAATGTCCCCGTGTAGGAAAATTGGTAAAATGGGCCGAAGAGAATCCCAGAACACACCCACACATCTTAATAAAAGGCATCTTACATTACGCTGTGGAAGCAAAACCTTATCTTGTACATGTTCCAGATAGTATGATTTACAGTGTGATAGACCAGTGCCACGCTTCACTAGCTAGCGGACACGGTGGTCAGCAAAGAACTGAAAAGAGAGTAGAGGAAAAATACTATTTCCCTGGTATTCAAAAGTTAGTTAAGGAATACTGTAGTCAATGTGTGTCGTGCGCCAGAACTAAGGGTCCTAGACCCCCTGTAGCAGAGATCAATAGATGGCCATTGCCGTACACACCTTTCTCACGCGTTCATGTTGACAGTATTGGGAAATTGCCTTCTTGTACAGGATCAGGAGCCAAATACATCTTAGTATTTCGCGACGTTCTAACACGGTATGTTGAATTAGTGCCTTGCAAGACTAGGACGAGCGAGGAATGTGCCAGAGCATTGCAAGAGAGGGTCATATGTAGGCATAGTGCCCCTCAGCTGCTTGTGTCTGACAATGCCTTGGAATTTACGAGCCAGGTATTTAAGGACTTATGTAAGGCGTGGAGAATAAAGAAGATAGAGATTTTGCCTTACAAAGCCTCCCAAAATGGTGTCGTCGAAAGAATAAATGCTGATATCGAATCTTTCTTGCGGCATTACGTGAATGCAAATCACAGAGACTGGGATAAATACCTGAGCTTTGCCCAAATCGCTATCAATTCCGCGTATAATCGATCTATAGGGTCTTCTCCCCACTTCCTTTTGCATGGGTACATAAAAAGGCTCCCTTACGAGATGCCTGATTATGTATCACCATTTGTGAATAAGACCGAGAAAATGAGATTCATTTCGGATGAAGTCGATACGATAGTAGAGAGGATCGATTATATAAGAGATTTGGCTAGAGAGAAGTTGGAAGCGGAAACCACAAAAACTTTGGAGCAACAACATAAAAGGGCCAAGCAAAGAGAGTTTAAAATAGGAGATTACGTCTTCATTAGAGCAGTTAAACCGCCCCATCAAAGTTCGAAGTTATGTCCCAAGTTTGAAGGGCCATATATTGTCCGATGTTTAAGGGGACCTAATAAACTAATGGTGTATTGTTTAGAGTCAGGCCGAACCTTCCCAGTCCATGTGGACAACGCCAAGGTGATCCCAGCAGAAAAGTTCACCGAGTCACATTTTGACTTTATGAATGATGAAGTTTGGAATCCCCACGCCGTGGAAGAAATGTTAAGCTCCAAAGAACAAAAAAGGGAAAGAATTGAGGAAAGACAACAGAGAAGCGACCCAGGAGTCCCTTCTGAGAGAAAAGAAGAAGAAGAAAGAGGAGAAGAGGAGGAAGAAGACGAAGAAACAGAAGAAATAGATGAAGTGGAAGAACTTCCTCCTCCCACAGATCAAATGTCTTCCCAATATTCTTTCCAAATTCCCATAACGCCACAAATTCAGCCCGGACACAGCTATTTTCCAATTCCCCATCCCCCACAATCTCACCAAGAATACTACAACTCTTACTCTATCCCCCCACCTCAGCCGGTACCAAGTGGTACGAATTCCTGGAGCCATCCGCCTCCAGTGCAACAACCGACCCCGGTGGAACCCGTAAGAGAAAGTAAGCCCGTGGAAGAAAGAAGATTTAGCGATGAGATTGTAGAAAGAAGAAGATACAGCGATGTACTCGCCGGAAGAGGCCGTCCAGGCAGTGAATTCAAGTGTTCCACTCCAAAAATTGACTTCCCAAAGACTCCCTCCAACCCTGCGGTGCGGAGAAAAGAGTTTAGACCATCTTTATCCCCAATTCAGCAAGAGATTTCCCTAGAAAACCCTGTTCAAGAAACTCTTCAGGAGCCACCAGCACACGAAGGTGAGGTGTATGGAGCCTATGGTGGATCCCCTCCAAGAACAAATTCCCCTGCGAAATCTCCAATTTCCCCAGTGAAAGATGGCCGTTTTCCCATTCCCCCGGTCGTAGATTCATCTCCTAAGGAGTTCATCCCAGATAACAGAAAACAGGACCCATCTTACCGGCCCCATAATCTGTTCACTGGTCCTAGAGATTCTACACCCCGAGTTACAAGAAGTCAAACGAGGATAAAGGAACAAGCTTTACAGCAACAGCCCGAGGCAAGTGACAACACGGAGACTACAGCGAAGACTCCTGTCCAGCCTCCACCTGTCAAATTGGATTTGAACACCACAGTCCGTGGAGGGCAGACTTGGTATTTGCCTCCTGGTTACTAGTTCATCCCAATTTTGTATATACTTTGTATATTCCTAGATTTAAGAGAAAATTCTTTTAGTTTGTAGGATGAATTCTTCTTATTCTGCTAGTCTAAGAAGGATACTTTTAATTTTAAGAATATGATGAAAGTACATTTCGCTTCGCGTCTGTACTAAATTTTTTTTTTCTTAGTTAAGAAACACTTAGTGGATTAGGAAAATATTAGACTGGATTAGTTGACGATCGTCATAAATTTAAGAAAATTAGCTTGGATTAGTATATATTCCTAGATTTTTAAGAAAATTAGTCGGGATTAATACATATTCATAAGAACTCTAATCTTAGAATTTAGATGTAACTTCAATAGATCTTAGAATAGATTAATTCAATACTAGTTTTTACTCATTTTTTTTTATATAAAGAAACTTTTTAAAAATATGTTTCACTCTCAGAATAAGGGGGGGGACAGCAATTTTTAATACAAAAAATAAAAATACAAAATAGAAAACCCAAAAAACTTTTCTATTAAGAAAACAAAAAAAAAATAAGTATGAGTAAGTAAGTAAGTAATATAAAAACTAAATTAGTAATTAAGCAACTAATAAAAACTAAATTAGTAAGTAAGTAACTAAGTACTAAATAGTATATAACGTTAAGTTTAAAGAACTCTTACATTTAGATTTTTATTCTACTAACTCGATTATAGTTAAGAAACCAGTTAGTTTAGGTAGTTTAGGTAATAAAACGCAAATGCTTCAACTAACCAATTAATTTTAAAACAATTATTAAACATAATTAGGCGACCTTATAATTAATCACGATAAGAAAAGTATAAAGTATAAATATTTCAGAAATGAATTTTGGAATACCAGTTTTGTTGCTACTCATCATCGTATCAACATGCCACAGCAATCTCAGCAATCTCATAAACGAAAAAGAAGAAACAAAGATTCTACCTGGTTTAGTTCTATATCGTACTGGAGAAGTTAACTTCATAGAAGGATACCTCGATCTAGTTATCTCTTTAGAATGTCCCTCAGACATTAAAGAAACTATCATCAAGACGACTAAACTGGTAACCAACGTCAAAGAATCATTTCTACCATCGTTCGAAACCATGTTTCTAAATGTTTCAACACATCAAAGGGCTCACCAATGGGAATTTAAAACTTATGACCATTCGAGTTAAAAGTACTAGCCAGAAACTTGAACGAATCAGTGAATGCCTTGGATCTCAGCACGCATCCAAAAAAGAAGCGAAGCCGCTTATTGATTTGGCGGAGGACGTCCTCAACATTCTTTTTGGTACGGCTACGGCAAACAGGTAAAACTACTTCGAAAGAAGATCAACATCTTACGGTAATTATGCCCTCACCTCAAACTTATGGATTACTGAATTCAAAAGGAACAATTGAAAGCTAACACGTCACGTTAATAAATTTTAGGACTAGCTCTACAAAAATCTAATAGAATTTTCAACAGTAGCTTAACGTGCAACGCCACAATATAATAAATCAGATGGGCAGTATCCGGGCATTAATAAATCTAATTGAACAGACAGTTCAGAATATACACCAAATCCACCAATTGGTGATAAATTCACTCCAACTTGCCAAAAACAAAATAACAAATTCACAACTTTTTTCTCCCATCTTCCTATTACCTTTTGTACTAGAAATGAACAAAGAAACTAAACTCCACACAGTCATTCCTCTAGAAACTAAAACATACCAAACTTTCTTAACCTACTCTTGGACTATCCAATCTGACGCTAGCCCCTACGAATTAATCACTCTAATTCCTTTTATCTCAATAGAGAAATTCGTCTCATACAAACTTATATCTTTTCCTACCCACCTTCCTTTAAACAGATCACTAGTTCGAGTCATGTACAACGACCCAAATAATTACTTCTTTGTGAATTACGGTAATCGAAAATACACTTACCTTAAAGAATCAGCACACGATCTTTGTAGACATTTAGGCCAACTAGCAGTATGCCCTCAGTCCCAAGTGTTTGCTTCCATCGATGATCAATCTTGTTTACTATCTCTAATCTTGAATTTCACCAATGACTTTTCACACTGCCCTATAGTAGAATACAAGTCTGTAGAACCTTATACTGTCACTTTAGGACATTTCACCCTTATTTCTTTTTCAGAAAAAACTAGGGCTTCGATTGCATGTGAGAAACCCAATTCTATACAGCATGTCTATGACTATGTCTTTACTATCCCGCATGGATGTGCTTTCATCTCTTCTAAGTTTCAGTTTAAGAATCCTATTCACCTAGAGAAGAATATTACCCTTTCTTCCTTAATTTCTTACTCTGATCACGTTTTATTCAACTTCTTATCTCACGTTGCTTTACCTAACATTTCTGCTGTCTTGTTTCCCAAGTTTCAAACCTTAAAAGAAATTCACTGGAATCAAAGACTGGATCAATTAAATCAAACAATGCACCCTTTCACACCGTACTTCCCACAAATTAAATTCATCCCATATATTGGAGGAGGAACTTCTGGCACGATCTTTTTCATTATAGTTCTTGTCATTGCATATTTCGTTTGGACTAAAAGAGTATTCCTTTGCAAAATGTGTATGCCGAAGGGACCAACACCAACTGAAAGCATTCCACTTCAGGCCATCCCAACACCCAATGTTCGAATACAATTAACACCTGAAGATACACCTTTAAACAACCTGGTTCAGATAAGATCTCGACCCAGCTCCCCAGCTCCTGTCCAACGCTTGTCTTTACTTCCAAGACCTCCTATGCCTCTTCCTAACCCTCGAGCTATTACCTCTTCTGAAAACCAAGTGACGTATTCTAATTGAAATCAATCTTAACGTTCAAGATTCTCTCTAAGGGGGAGACCTTTATCGTAATTGCCTCACAATTACTCTTTACTTCGAATGCATACCATATTTGGTAAGCTATGCATTTATGAAAATTAGAATGCGTCATACTTTAAGAATCCTTTCGCTTGCAAGCCAACGCAATACTTACAGGTATGGCCTTGTAAATGAGATGAACGCTGGTCGTTTCCTCTCGTTACAAGGAGCTCGCATCAGTTCCCTGTGGCTAGTCAAACTATCAAGATGTTTTGGTGATTGTGATATAAATGTAAACCTATAGAGCCCTATGCTTCATATATATATATATATATAATATATATATATAGTATTTTTTATATATATATATATATATATATATATATATATATATTATATATATATATATATATATATATATATATATATATATATATACTATATATATAACCTATATTTTTTCGTGTTGTGTGTGATAGTTTGCACAGTCATAGTTATAAGTGCTTTAGTAAATTTTTAATTCGTACTATGCTCGAATCACCATTTATTATATATATAATATTATATTATATAATAT
>JABUQX010000723.1:35000-37500 GCA_015478945.1 Trachelipus rathkii | reverse complement strand
ATTATTTTTTTTTTGGTTTATTGTTTTGTTATTATTATTATTGTTTTGTTATTGTTATTATTATTGTTTTGTTATTGTTATTATTATTGTTTTGTTATTATTATTATTAATGCTGGTTTAAAGTTTTGTTAAGAATAATAATAATAAAATAATAATATAATAATAATAATAATAATAATAATAATAATAATAATAATAATAATAATAATAATAATAATAATAATAATAATAATAATAATAATAATATTATTAATTATTTTGAAACATATATTATTATAAAACCAATATAGAAAACCCTAAATATTTATAATAATGGTTCTCTATTTTTATAAAATAATGTGCGAGTGCTTTAAAACAAGCTTTAAACTTGAAAAAAGAGAAAAAATCGAATGGTTTGTGAGTAAATGCAAATGAAATCTAGAAAGCAGAATATTCGGTATTTTATTACAATTCCAGAGAGATAAAAATTTATGGAATAAATAAAATGAGTTAGAGAGCTATGCAAACTGTTATATGGTATGACAAATTGAATGACTGAGTTTTCAAATTTTTATTAGTAATTTGACTCCAATATCTTTTTAAGTAGGTATTGTATTCGATTGATTTCGAAATTGGAAGAATTCGTCTGACTTGCTTCTCATTAATAATAACTGGATTGCATATTTTTATCTTTCGTACTAATCAATTTTTCATGATATTTTCAACAAATTAGACAGTTTGCATTCAACAGTTTGATCCATACTCAGTCATACTCATTTTTTTTTATCTGGCACATACCTTTTTCGAGTTGACTTGAAATTTGAATTAAACATGACTAGGTCGGTTACCTAAAATCCAATGGGATGAAGTTTTTATATCTACTAAAAGAATTGTTAAATGCCAATAATAATAATAATAATAATAATAATAATAATAATAATAATAATAATAATAATAATAATAATAATAATAATAATAATAATAATAATAATAATAATAATAATAATAAATAATAATAATAATAATAATTGTAAAATAACAATAATAATAATAATAATAATAATAATAATAATAATAATAATAATAATAATAATAATAATAATAATAATAATAATAATAATAATAATAATAATAATAATAATAATAATAATAATAATAATAATAATAAAAATAATAATAATAATAATAATAATAATAATAATAATAATAATATTAATAATAATAAATAATTAATAATAACAACAACAACAACAACAACAACAACAACAACAACAACAACAACAACAACAACAACAATTATGAGATTATGAGATTATGAGATTATGAGATTATGAGATTATGAGATTATGATTATATGATTATATGATTATATGATTATATGATTATGATATTATGAGATTATGAGATTATGAGATTATGAGATTATGAGATTATGAGATTATGAGATTATGAGATTATGAGATTATGAGATTATGAGATTATGAGATTATGATTATGAGATTATGATTATGAGATAATAAACTACAAAAGTAATAATAATACAAATAATAATAATAAAAATAATAATAATAATACAAATAATAATAATACAAATAATAATTAAACAAATAATAATAATACAAATAATAATACAAATAATAATAATCCAAATAATAATAATCCAAATAATAATAATCCAAATAATAATAATAATAATAATAATAATAATAATAATAATAATAATAATAATACAATAATAATAATAATAATAATAATAATAATAATAATAATAATAATAATAATAATAATAATAATAATAATAATAATAAATAATAATAATAATAATAATAATAATAATAATAATAATAATAATAATAATAATAATAATAATAATAATAATAATAATAATAATAATAATAATATAGTATAGGTTTCATCGTTATACTTTTAACTTCTAATTCTCTAAATATTTTTTTCTGATTGTCATTTAATTTTCTTAATACTAGTCTAGAAAATAGTTTACAAAGAAAATAAGAGGCATATTTAAATTTATTAGTTTCTGACCGGTTTCGACCGTAAACTTCGGACATCTTCAGAGTTTCGATTCTAACATTTGAATGAATTATATAATACAAGATTTACAAAATTAAAATTACAAATTAGATTTTAAATTTTTTGCATTTCATATTATATTTAATTTAAGTGACAATACGTTAAACTTTATGTTAATGTCTGGTTTTAAATGTTTTATGTAGTAAGCCTCAGCTATTTTTAGTTTTTGAGCTTCGCATGAGGAGTGCAAAATTTTGAATGACTGTGAGATATCAGGTATAGTTGTTTTGTTATGTTCAGTGGATAAATGTTCGTATATTTTACTAGGTTTAAAGCGGTGCTGGTATGCCCTATCTGTTAATCTATTAGTCGTGTAACCAATATACGTCGACGTACAGTCAGACTCGGGACATGCGAATTGGTACACGACATGGTGATTAACTGAAAGGGTATCCTTAGTAGAGAAGCAGGAAGAAAGTTTTCTTGTTTT
>JABUQX010000723.1:25000-30000 GCA_015478945.1 Trachelipus rathkii | reverse complement strand
CCAGAAATATACGCAGAATTCAACTCTCTACAAATAACCGGTCAGTCATACTTGGCCAAGTTAAGATGCGGCTTCCACCCTACCTTACAATATTACTAAAACAAATTCAACCTCAACTGAACCACCACAAACATCTGTCAAAACTGTAACCAAGTCCCAGAGGACACATCTCCTTTTTTTTTCTCCTGTCTATCTAACTCTGAACCCAAAATAATCTGGATCATTTCATCCCTGGAAGATCTTTGGAGAAGGACGGAGGCTGGAGACGTCGACGGGTTACGTGGACGCTATATGGCCCCTCCCATGATGGGGTGGTCAAGGGCGAAAAGGTAGATGATAGTTGTTATATATATATATATATATATATATTATATATATATATATATATATATATATATATATATATATATATATATATATATATTATATATATATATATATATATTTATATATCATACAGTATATATATAATATATATATATATATATTACGTTATTTATATATATATATATTATATATACTATATATATATAAATATAACTTATATATTTATATATTATATATATATATAATAATATATATATATATATAATATATATTAATATATATAATATAAATATATATATATATACTAATATATATATATATATTATATATAATATTATAGTATATATATATATATATATATATATATATATATATATATGCAATAAGAAGTCCAATCCCATCGAATGCTCCTTATTAAACTGTACTTTTTGTAGTGGAATGAGCATTCGCCCAACGTATTGCTTCATTCCATTTTAACATACGCATTATGAACATTTTTCTCTTTGTCCCACGTCTCACGGCTTATCATTTACTTATATTATAATTATGTAAAAAATACACAATAAAGCATTAAAAGTATATAAAATTGAGTTTTTTTATATAATAAAAGCAGGTGATAAAAATATTAAGAAAAAAATAACTAAAAATGAACTGAAGATGGAATTTTTAGTGCAACAAATAACGTGTTTCATATGTTAGGGAAACTAGGCGGTTCCATATATATCCATATATATATCTCATATATATACTAATATATATATATATATATATATATATATATAATATATATATATATATATATACTATATACTATATATATACTATATATATATATATATGATGCTATCATAATATATACTAATATATATATAATATATATATATATAGTATAATATATATATATATATATATATATCATATATATTATATATATATATATATATAATATATATATATATATTATATTGTCATATATTAAATAATATATAATAACTATAATATATATATATATATTTATAATAATAGATATATATATATATATAAACTACTATATATACTATACTATATATAAAACTACTACTATCTACTATATAACTACTATATATATATAATAGACGCCAGCCCATCCCCGAAAGCCCCATGCCATGTAACTTTTAAAACTTATAACACGACCTACCAGGCAAAATAAATAACCATTTTTTGATTTAAGCAAGCCATTTTCATCAATAAACTTAAAAAAAAAATTTATTTTATTCTAATATTAATTAATAACACTTTAAATATTAGTATCAATCTTAGGTCTGCAAGGCCGTACGTTCTCATCAACCTTACATTCCTGCAGTAATACGAGCAGCAAGGAGCTTACCAAATCAGTAGTAATTGTTTTATTAGCTCTATAGCAAAAGGTATTTCTTTTCCATATCTTCCTTTTTAGGGGTTCAACGCGACGCGAGGGAAGAGGGGGCGACCGACATCCCCCTGCTTCTCTTCCCCCGCCTATTCCCGAGAAATCCCGACTTTGGTCCATCTCTGTTGTTTACCCGCTCGCAGGGCTATCCTTTAGTTAAAAAAGAAAAAAACATCAACACCTTTTAGCAACTTTGCGCGCTCCCTCGTAGTACAGAGCTTCTTCGTATTCTCAAAAAACCGGACCAATTTCAAACTCTTAGAAATTAACATATTTTAAATTTTTTAATAAGCGTTATTTTTTTCATTATTGATAATATACCTAACTTGCAATGTCATGTTAAAAATCTCCTGATTAATTAAAACATGCATCGCTATTTGTCGTGAGCTGTCTATAGTTTTAGTTACCATGCATGTGTCATTCGGGCGATTGCTGACCATATACTACTAACATATACCTATATATATACTATAATATATATATATATTCATAATACTATATTAATACACCTCTACTATATTATATACTAATATATACCTATATATACTCATATATATACTATAATATATATATCTCTAAATTGCTTTAGAGATTTTGCCCGTTCGAGTAGGCGTGACCTAGTCTTTTTTTCATTTCTTAATTACTTCCAAGATAGAGTTCTATATGACTAATTACTTCTTCCGTATTCTATTTTCATTTCTATTAAGCTTTCATTTCTGAATATATACTATATATATATATATATTATATACGCATATAAATATATACTATATATATATATATATATATATATATATATATATATATATATAGGAACCTTTTATGTTTTTACGACTCCGTCAGTTTTGATATTTTTTTTTTTTTTTTTTAAATTATATTTCTAGTATTATGATCTTAACAAATCCAATTTAACTGGTGACGTAACATGGCTTCAAAAATTATATCAGGACCTGTACGTTTTACGACTCCGTCAGTTTTAATTTTTTTTTTTTTAACTAAAGGAATACCCAAGGCCGTAAACTCGCAAAGATACGGCAGGAGTCGGGGTCTCTTGGCTTTCCGGGAACGACAGCCGGTAAGGACTATTTCCCCCCCCTCCCCTACGGGGTATGGAAAACGTCCCCCCTCTGTCCCCTGTCGGCTCGAGTCCCCTAATTTTTATTTTTTTACATTTTTGTAATAAGCTTTATATGCGGATTCCAAAATAATGCTAATGTTTTTTCTGTAAGTGTCGTAACTTTTGAGATATTTCATTTTTGAATTTTGATTTTTTTTTTACATTTTTGTAATAAGCTTTAAATGCTGATTCCGCAACTATGTAATTGGTGTTTCTGCAAGTGTCGTACTCTTTCGAGAATATTCATTTTTAAAAATGTTTTTTATCATAAAATCAGCTGACTCTTCTTGAACAAAATTATTTAACAATAATTGCGAATCTTTTGAATCTGTCCGTCAACCACTTAAATTCTTAGTATCAATCATAGACTTATGTTAAGAAAAAACAAAAAAAAAAAAAAATCTCAAAAACTTGACGGAGTCGTAAAACATAAAAGGGCCTATCTATATCTTACTTACTATATATATATATATATATCAGTAAATATAACTATAAATATATTATCACTATACTATATATACTACGTATATATATATATATATATATATATATATATATATATATACTATATACTATATATATACTATACTGACTTATATATATATATTAAAAGACAGCTACACAAATTCGTTTCTTTAGGCAATCTTACATATTACACAAGGAATTTAAAAGCATTCGGCGAAGAAATCTAACACATTTATCGAAATCAACAACGTATCTCGGCCCAACTGAAAACATCATCCATCGCTGAAGAACATAAAATTTAACATTAAAATTAGAATAGTTTATACTGTAACAGAGTTACATGGACGGACCAAAAATAAAACAAAGTAAGAATACTACGTACTCTACTACTCACTACTTTACACTACCTAATAATAATAATAATAATAAAATAATAATAATAATAATAATAATAATAATAATAATAATAATAATAAACAAAAAAGATCATTAAAATTATACACAACATATAATAAGTATTTAATAAAAATTTAATTCTAATATTATTAAAAATAAAAATAATAATAACATTAATTCCAATGACAATTATAATGATAATTTTGAAAATAATAAATAACTAATAATAATAATTGAATAATAAATAATAATAAATAATAATCAATTAATAAAATAATAATAATAATAATAATAATAATAATAATAATAATAATAATAATAATAATAATAATAATAATGATAATAATAATAATAATAACGTTGAGAATAGATCTGGAGCAGACTCTGAACCGTTTCTTTTCTCAAATCTGTCCTAATCTTTCTTTGATTAACTCTCTAAGGATTGGTCCTCTCTTTCGTTTCAAAGATCAGTTGCCTGTCATGCTCAGATCTGGTGTGGTTTATAAATATACACATGTCCCCGCCGTGAACGAGGCACCTATATAGGTTCCACTATTAGACTACTCAGATCTAGGGCATGCGAGCATATGGGCATTAGCCATAGGACTTTGTGTCCTCTGTCGGTGAAGTAATCCTCTCCTATCAGGGAGCGTTCTCTTTCTTCCCCACTCCTATGTCATTTGAACACTTCAAGACTTTAGCTTCCACCTCTCACTCTCCGTCTTTACTTATTCTTGAATCTTTATAAATTAACAAGCTAAGCCTAAACTAAACAATAACATAACTTTAATACAATTATATATCGCTTAAATTATTTTTTTCACCTTTGTACACCTTCTAACAAAATGTTTTCCATCAATCAACTAATTCTTTTTTGCTTCGTCTCCCGTAGCTGTCTTCTGCTTATTCTCTTCTTCCATTTAGTGAGTTTATTAGTCTTCTGACCAGCTAAGACTAAGGTTGATATTTCACACAGTTATTTCACTTTCAACATTGTATTATTCTTATTAATTTTAATTTTCACTTAAGTTATTATTATTATTATTATTATTATTATTATTAATTATTATTATTATTATTATTATATATATATTATATTTATTATATATTATCCATAATTATTATTATTATTATTATTATTATTATTATTATTATTATTATTATTATTATTATTATTATTATTATTATTATTATTATTATTATTATTATTATTATTATTATTCTTAGTTTTCTTATTAAATTACTTATATTGTTCTATTATTATTATTATTATTATTATTATTATTA
>JABUQX010000723.1:15000-17500 GCA_015478945.1 Trachelipus rathkii | reverse complement strand
ATAATAATATATATATATATACTATATATATATATATATATATATATATATATATATATTATATATACTATATAAGCTACTAACACACTCCTACTAAATAATAACTGTATCTAAATACAACTATTGCTACTGTAATCTGTATTTCCAATCAGGTAATAATAATATATAATATAAAATAATTAATATAATAATAATAATAATAATAATATAATAGTAATAATAATAATAATAATAATAATAATAATAATCATAATAATACTAAAAATAATATATTAATAATAATAATAATAATAAAATAATAATAATAATATACTAATAAACAAGAATAATAATAATAATAATAATATATAATAATAATAATAACAATAATAAATAATAAAATAAAATAATATAATAATAATAATTATAATAATAATAATAATAATAATAATATAAAAATATAATATAATAATAATATAATAATATAATAATAATTATAATAATATAATAATAATAATTATATAATAATAATTAATATAATAATAATAATAAATAAAAATAATAATAAGAATAATAATAATAATAATATAATAATAATAATAATATAAATAATAATAATAGTAATAATAATAAAATAATAATATAATAAAATAATAATAATAAAAAATAATAATAAGAATAATAAGAAAAACAATAAACATAAATAACAATAACAATAAATAATAATAATAATAATAAATATAGTAATAATAATATTACAAATAAAATAATATAATAAATAATTAATAATAATAATAATAATAATAAAAATAATAATATTCAATATAATAATAATAATAATAATATATAATAATATAATATAATATAAAATAATAATATTATTATTGTATAAAATAATATTAATAATAACAATTATATTTTTAATTATCAGCATATAGTTTAATATAATATAATAATAATAATAATAATATAATAATAATAATAATAATAATAATAAATAATAATAATAATAATAATAATAATAATAATAATAATAATAGTAATTAGAATAATACCACATAATTATAATAATAATAATAATAATAATAATAATAATAATAATAATAATAATAATAATAATAATAATAATAATAATAATAATAATAATAATAATAATAATAATAATAATAATAATAATAATAATAATAATAATAATAATAATAATAATAATAATAATAATAATAATAATAATAATAATATAATAATAATAATAATAATAATATAATAATATAAATAATAATAATAATAATAATAATAATAATGAATAATTGAATATAATAATAATATAATATAAAATAATATAATAATATATAATAATAAAATAATAATAATAATAATAATAATAATAATAATAATAATAATAATAATCATAATAACAAAGGAATTAGGCACATTAATTCACTACATTAGATTGGTTTGGCGATTTGCCCGGTTTTATTTTGACTTTTATTTCGCTGAATTTCGACTCCAATATTTCATTTCTTAAATGAAACATTTTATGCTAGGGAAAAGGTAGTTAATCTCAAGCTTCAGATTACTATCTTACAATATTTTTATTGACGTTATATATATATATTGGGGATATACATATATAATATATAATATATTAGATATTATATATATATATATATATATATATATTATAATATATAATATAGTTATCAGTATTTATATAATATATATATATATATATATATATATATATATATATATATATTTAGTTAGTTAGTTAGTTAGTTGCCACCAACCCTCTATCTATTGAATTTAGGGTTCATTACCTACCGCAGTAGGGTCTTTGGTCAGGGGAAATTGTGTTACATGTATTTCCTAACCAAGTGGATTATAATGCAAAGATTATCTAAGCTTGATAGCAAGCCCTGCTTCGGCTCAACTCATTCGGAATTAGATAATAGAATCATGAAGCGAACAAGAAGAAAGAGAGAGGAGAGAGAGAGAGAGAGAGAGAGAGAGAGAGAGAGAGAGAGAGAGAGAGAGAGAGAGAGAGAGAGAGAGAGAGAGAGAGAGAGAGAGAGAGAGAGAGAGAGAGAGTGTGAGATGTTAAATAGATTGTTCTGTTGTATGTGTTGGCTATGTTTTTAGTGATGTGTGGGTATTGAGATTAGTGTAATTCACTATGCCGTAAACTGTAATTAAATATTACAGAAAATCTCCTACTAACGGCAATTTTTTGTGTCCGTTCAGATAGCCGAACTAGAACTCGAACTCGCTCTCGAGAGAGGATAATTTCGACCCTAAAGACTCAATTTGATACACAGAGCTACCGTAAACTCATATATATATATATATATACTGTCAATTATTATTAATTGTTTATAGATACGGAAATAATATATATATATATTATATTATGTTAAAAAATTAAAACAAATATTTACTTTGTTCTCACTAGCTTTCACCGGCTTTCAGCACGGCTTTAGGTGAATTCAAACAAAACGTTGGATTAATAATCAAGAGTTTAATA